>JASIRB010003704.1:0-124981 GCA_030323885.1 Branchipolynoe longqiensis
AAATACGCGGTAGGTGCCATGGCGGCGCCAGATCGGCCCCAGGGCCGGCCAACCCAGGGCGGCCCCAGGACGCCAACCATTTTGAATGGCGCCGCCGGAACAGGACGCAAGGAGGTTGCATGTGCAGCAGCAGCAACCTCCTTGCGTCCAAAATTCCCGAAATGGACGCCGGGAGGTTGGCGTCCTCGCGGCGACAGCACTCAATCAGGGTGTAAGGAGGGCGTAAGGAGGACGTTTTGACGTCGCGAATCGATCGTTAGCGAACGCAGGCCTCGTGTGACTGGGGTATGAGCTATATGAGGGACACTCCGTCGGCGCACACACAAGAACACTCAGTCCCACAGTGGTGTGAACGCTGATTAGTTGCAGTTAATGAATGTCTAGCCGGAGATTAGTCAGTCAGTCTAATCGATGAAAAGCCAAGGGGCCGAGGCCTGGACTTGGACCTGACCTTCGTGGAGCTGAGAGGTGGTCTATCTAACCACCACTTAGTCCTTCCTTTGTCTCCCAGGTTCCACTTGTACTCGGCCCCCCCCCCCCCATCCCCCACCGAGCCACTGTGGCAGGCTGCAGCTACGTCATTACAGTGTAGCAGCATCAGTGATCAACGTTGGACTTAATTATCAAGCACAGGCTGACACTAACAGATGGATTGTAATTAAAATGTCTCGCAAACATAAGGAAATGCCACACCAATAATAATAAAACATTAAATCAATAACCCCCCTCCCGGAAAAAAATATCAATACCAACTTGTAGAAATCAACAGGCTTGGTCATATTTAAAGAAGGTAAATGACTGCTTCATGTTCTTTCCATCAACCGCGTGTGCCCTGCTTGTTGGGCATGTCTGACGGCCGGGCAGATCTAAGTCTTGTCCACAGTATTAAGCACAGCGTTCTATTTGTTGTATTGACTGCCCCATCAGCCTGCCGACCCTCGATTTACTTATAGGCAGGAAGTCTTAATTCGCATGGTCCCGTTTCACCAACAGAATCGCTGCCCAAATATTCATTCATATAAGTTAATTTCAAGAGAGCTGCCTGCACCCAAAGTACACAACATCATGAAATATTGCAAATTCCATATTTGAGCAACTAAAACGCCCATGGTTACCCATACAAACTAGTTTTTAAAAATAGCCTACCATAATAGTCTTTACAAATGTATAACAGGGCACCTAGTTTACTCGGTCGGCCAGGTAATTATTTTTCTGATCTGCAGCAGCAGATTTCAATTTCAATTGGTTGAGTTGTGCTTGGGCAAGTAGTTTTGCCATTCGGGCAAGTAGAAAATTCAGTCACTTGCCCGATTGGGCAAGTGAGAAAAAAAGGTTACTATCCTACCATGAGCATATTCTCGTCATGGTGTTATCCAGTGTACATACCCTATCTAATGAAGCTGATAAAGTACTGACCGAGTCTTTGGTATTTTGATGAGTCACGAGATAGTAAAATACACTCAATGTCACTATCAGTAAGGGGCTGTCACATTACGGCGTATGGCGGGAGCGTATTGAAAACCTACGTACGCCATCGGGTGCCACTTTCGGGTGTGCTTGAGCGTATGAGGAGCGTATGAAGAGCGTATGCGTAGCGTATGGGAGCGTGCTGTGTTTTTTGGTTGGGTGTTGGTGGTTTTTTTGGTGTTTGGGGGTTTGGGTTGGGGTTTTGGTTTGGTGTTGGGGGGGTTGGGGTTTGGTGGTGTGTGTTGTGGTTAATACCGACTAAAAATGACGACACCTTCAAAGATAGTCATTTAATACGCGTTTTGTCATCCAAATATGGGGTTTGAGCCCCTAGAACTGGCACCGACAACGACTTGGCCTCGATCAATAAATACCCATCCTAGAGACTGGCCCCGAAGCCCCTTCATTAGGCTGAACCGTGTCAGTTGGGCTAGTTTTGTGTGTGGCAACAACAACCATCAGCTCACTCCTAGTCCTACCGGCTCGGACAGCCGAGATGGTGGTCATTGTTTTGGTGTGTGGGAGGGATGTGGAAGGAATGCACTGTGTCGTGTGTACCTCGACCACTACTTGTTCTTATATAGCCCCCGTGTGCTGACATTAGACAGTGTGTAGACGCTATATCAGACAGGGCGGGTAGGAAAATGGCAATGGGTGGACACTGGCACACGCCCAACAGGCTGCCCCTGTAGGTGAAACTCCCACCAAGTAAGCACTGACGCAACCAGTCTAAAGAGTCGCAGTGGGGATGTGGCAAAAAGCCCCAACACAAGCCACCCACGGTCACCAAAGAGTGTGGATGTTTTGCTTGTTGGTGGTTTACGTCCTGTCAACATCTAAGGTCATATCAGGACGGGTACCGACTTGTGACAGTGTGCACTCATGGCGACTTTTATAGTGCTGCCCCACTGGGAGACCAGCACCATGCCCTGATATCCACTCAGTCAAATTAACCTGACACTGAGCTAATCAGTCCATGTCCTATCCTAATAATGCCGAGCGCAAGGCTAGGAAGAGACAAGTATCAATTTTTAAGTCACTGGTTTGACCCGACCAGGATTCGAACCCACAAACTCATGGGTTCGGATCTCCCGATCTCCCAAAAGGGACAGACGCTCTACTCATTCGGCCACCCCGTCTGGTCCAAAGAGTGTGGATGCCATGCTTTAAAATTAAGAAGACAGAGAAGGGGCGGGGAACTATATGTATAACAAAGCAACTGTTGTTTTTATTTTGTTGGGTAATATCCATAACAAAGACAGCTCTCGCCATCTTACTGTATTTATCTGATCATTCACGCCCGCGTGCAAAGCCTGTGCGTGAGAAAGCGCGAGGGAGGGGCAGTCACGAGCAGTTAACCTGGGTTTTACAGTAGTCAGTAATGTCGACTACCCAGTAGGACTGTGTGTAGTTATGACTATGATTGTCATAGGGTGTGACATAATACACAGAGCCGTTTGTACTATCAACTACCTAGCCTAAGTATGGCGTGTAGTTATGTCTGTCCACAATCACCACATCCGGTATGGATGACATGGGCTTCCCAAATATAAAGCCGCGTGGACGCTCAGAACCATGAGCCCAGGGCTGCGAGATGCCCCATGAGAACTAACAGTAACACGTGGTGCGGAGCGGGTGTCACCGGAAACGTGACGGCACATGACTCCATCCAGGTCAACACGAGGCTGAGTCACGCCCATGAACCTCCCTACACCACCACCACCACCACCACAGTGACGGCAGACCCCAGTTATGCCAAGTACACACATACCGTATAAGATTCGCGCACTAAAACTCGCGATCCGCTTAAAACTGAAAACGTGCTGATTCATTTTTCGAATCGCGAATCGCAATCGTAATGCTAGCACACACCTACCGTTTTAGCCCTAAAAATCGCGAATCGCAATCGGTAGGTGTGCTAGGGGAGTGCACACCTCACGACTTTTGGGCAGTTTTAGATCATATATGGTAGGTGGGTGCGCAAAAACGATCGTAAACGGTAGGTGTGTACCGGGCATAAGACTCGTACATGTATGCGTTAATACATGGTGAGAATACATCAGTTACTGTCTCTTATGGGGCTATCCATTATCCAAAGCCTGCAACTGTGTGAGTGTGTGTGTGTGTGTTTCTGTGTGTGTGTGTGTTTCTGTGTGTGTGTGTGTGTGTGTGTGTGTGTGTGTGTGTGTGTGTGTGTGTGTGTGTGTGTGTGTGTGTGAGAGTAAGTGTGTGTGTTTCTGTGTGAGTAAATGTGTCTGTGTTCGCTCGTATTGCATAACCTTTATGGTTCAATAAAATGTTGATATATATATATTATACATTGTAGGGTCGGGGGCATATGCGCACGGAAGGGGGGTGGGGTGAGTGGGGTGGGGGGGGGGGGGGTTGTACTACCATGACAATGTTTTAAACTTTGGTTGATCCCTTTGTTAAACGACACGACCAGTGATTGGTTGGATGTTGGAGTTTTACGTACTGGCAACATCTAAGGTAATATCAGGACGGTTACTGACTCATGACGGTGTGCACTCATGGCGACTTTATAGTGCTGCTAGTACCATGACCTGATATCCCACTCAGTCACATTATCTTCACACCGAGCCAACCAGTTCTTGCCCTCTCCTAATAATGCCGAGCGCCTGGCTAGTGAACGACACGTATCAATTTTGTAGGTCATTGGTTTCACTAGACCGGGAATTGAACTCCCGACCTTCCGCACAGGAGCCCTGCGCTCTACCGATTCGGCCACTGCTTCCGGTGAAATCGGATGAATAAGTATAACTATTAATTTAAAGGGTTGCATATAATTGATACTGTTGGGTATGCATACCACAGAAAACACTGTGACCCATTATTGCTAGATACACCCACCCACCCACTACCCAGCTGGTATACTGTCAAATGTGTTGACATGGCGACATATGGACAAGCGGTGTGGTACAACTAAGACACTGTCGGAACCTGTGGCCAGAGTGACCTATTTCCTACATACAGTAGCCATCTGATCCCGCCCCGCCCTCCACTCTCCTAATGTGGGCGTGAAGAAGCTTGGTTTTGCCGGCTTCAACTGCGCTCCACCCCCTTCCATGCACAAGCACCGCCAGCGCCATCACGCCCCATCGTACATCATGAAAAGCGCGGCATTGTGAACACGGCCACAGTGCCAAGGGCGGCACTAAAATAGAGTTGAGCTGTGCGACATCAATCTGGCCGGCGGCAAGATTAGGTTTAAAAAGAGAAAAGAGCAAAAAACTAAACCATGCATATGGAACAGAACCGCAGGGAATCCGAATTCAAGATTATTTGTAATTACAAAATGTAGAAACAAACCAGAAACATACCATAAGCACACCAAAGTGACTTTCAAAACCCAAAATGTGTTGTACACTACTACAACAACACATTTTGGGTTTTGAAAGTGACTGGTCGTGGAAGGTTGTTGTGCACAACACATTTTGAGAATAATTATTTTGAATTATTCAAATAAGTCCAATTGATCAATTAAATTAACCAATTACTACTATACGTACACAATTGTTCTTAATGAATAATGTAAAACAATAACCCCCCCCCCGGCAAAAAAAACAACACAAAAAACCTTCCCCGACTAAATCCCAACATATAAAGCATCCACATCTGGTGCATTTGCAGGTCAGCCTAAACTGAAACAGTAGCCACCTAAGCACGACCTAATAACCATAAAAGCGGTGGCACCAAATACACAGGGGTACTTTGGGGATTCCAGTAGGCAACTGACTAGTACTACATCCCTCGACAACTGCAGCGGGTAGATGGTACCGGGCTCTAGAAATACAGTTATACAATACAGGACCAGTCTTCTCCCCGAAATTCTAAAATCTTGTAACCGACCCCCCCCCCCCTCACCCGTAGCATATAAATAAACTTTATTACTATAATTTCTCATCTCTATTTACCCCACTTAGTGTGAATAGTCATACAATTTTAACTTCAGTATTAATGTTTGATTATGGAGTGCTTCCCACGACCGAACAGGAGATAATACAATTTAAATTAACTGATTGATGATAGTTTCACGATGTGTCGGCAGCAAAGACCACATTCACAAGAAGAGTTACAACTGATTCTGTTATCTTGGTTTCTTGAAAGAATGTGTCAATCTCATTTATGTTTTACATTGAAATTTACACGAACATCTGATGGACAAATTGTCTCAAAATACTCTCATACTTCCACACTTAGGGATTAAGTACACCGATTGAAAGATAAAGATGGGTTTATATCTGGACTTGAAATATTCACATCAGTATTACATACATCAGGGATGAAAGTGATCTCTGGGGGAAAAAAAGCAGAAATGCTGATATTCTCTCATAGGTTTAGCATTGTCAGGGAATCGCGGAAAATTCACGGAAGTCGGGTTTCATAGATATTGGTATATGCTGATAGTGCTGCACCATTTGAAGCATATATTAGTGGTGTACGCTGATAGTGCTGTGGAGTCTGCACCACACATTAGTATACGCTGATGGTGATGCAGGATTGAAAAATCTCGGAAATCCGCGGAATCGCGGAGATCTTTCATCCCTGATACATGCTGATCTGTTTGTCCAGTCATGTCACGCGATAAAATAAAAAGCGGAGATTTATTGTCCAATGTCATGACATTTCCTGGAAGTCAGGTTTCATACAGTACGCTCCAAGCATCAGTCTAGCTCCAGTCCACTGATCCACCAGTACAGACTATCCTTGGAGAACATTCTGCTGTCCTTACTGTGACTATATTATTACCATGCCGCCAAATCAGTTTGTCTCTCTGCAACCGCTCCTTACTTTTCCTGGCTTGGGTTTCATGTCCTAGCAACATCTGAAGTGATATGAGAACGGGATTATGACTGACGAATTGGTGTCATATAAATGTATCCCAGTTATTTGGCGATTATTAAAAAAATCGGGGAAATCTGCGAAGATCTTTCATTCCTGACTCATGAGCTAGAGCAGCAACTAAGTCGCCTTTTGTTACCAATACCCCTCCCCTACATACATACACGCGCACACCGTTCTGCACTGAGACCAGACTCCTAAATTACAGCCACATCCACAAACAGGAATGGACAAAATATTAGGAGTTAGCCGCTGGTTTGTGACGCATACCATCATTAGGGGAGCAAGGACTAGTTCTTGGGTCCAGTCCTTTCATGTCCTGCCTCCAGGGCTTGACCCGGAACTAAAGCTGAGATTCCTTACACGCGGTATGCGGTCTGCGAATGCGAATGCGGCAAAAAATCGAAACGCCTTGAAGTCAATGGGGTGCAACCCTTACACGCGGTATGCGAATGCGAATGCGAATGCGACAACTCGATCGGTCCCTGTAGCGATCGGTCCGGCATGCGACACGGGGGTGCGAATAGAAAAGCATCAGTCGCATTTGTCCATTGATATAAGGCTGGAGGAGGCGACTGATAATTACGGACAGCCAGGACAAGGTAGAGCGCGGACCTGTTAGGAAGCAGTCTCCAAGGCTGCTGAGTGGAAACATATGGTAGTGGTGGTGGTTCGGGTTGCTAAAAATGCTACCAGAGCCACAAAAATATGAATACTTATCTATAATTTGGTTATAATAAAGGTAGGAACCCCCACGAGTAGAAATAGCACACATAAAGACAAAATAATGGTTTTGTTGACCGAAAAGGACGGTCCTAACATGGCTCAGTTTAGGATGTTAGGACCGTCCCAATCGGGAGACTGACGGTTACCGTGTGTAAGGAATCCTAGCTTAAAGCTAAAAATGCTACCATATGCACATAAATATGAATACCAATGAATGTACACATGGGTGCACACTTTTATATGCTGCTTACCGCATGCCGCATGCCGCATGCCGTGTGTAAGGAATCTTCCCATTCGCATACCGCATGCCGCTTACCGTGTGTAAGGAATCCTAGCTTAAGGCAGAGTAGAGGTGCTGGGGGAATGGGTGTGGGCAGGGAGTGGGTGTGGTGTGGGAGTGACCCGTGGTCTCTTCAGACACCCTCCCCCTCCAGGCGGTATCGTGTCTATGTACTATCTGAAGGCATTAATAGTAGGTAGCGGCAGCGAAATTAAAAAAATATGCCTATGGTGCCATATTTCTATTCGTTCATGTAGACGTTGAAATTACAACCCCAAATCGAAAGACAGTTAGGCTATATGTATTATTGTTCTTGAGACAATAATTTTTTAAGATTAAATATATAAAAATGTATTAATTTTGAATTAAGTGTAACTTTGACCAAATATAATAAAAATGGAAGTATGTGAGGGGAGTTCTGCTAACCACTTTCCATTCTACATATATAAAGGAATTTAAATTGTCAATTGCTAAATCAATTAGTCAAGCAGATTTGTAATAAGACAATGTCAAAAAGTGAAATTCATTAAATTAAAAAAAAATCATTCTGATTTGGCCAAATAGACATTTCAAAAGCATGGTATTTTCTTGAAAAACTGCAACAAGCCTGAATAAATTCTAAATAGTTCACCTATTCATAACAGTGTAACACCCTATTTTTCCACCCAGACCTCTATCTGCAGAGAATCAAAAGATATTTGCATCCTAAAATGTCAAAAAGGGCAATTGTTTGCATGTGAACAGCATCTGTAAGTGAATTATTTTCAACATTTCAATGTTTTAAAGCTCATTGCAGCAAATCAATCTTTCGAATCTTCCACATATTTGGCACAGTATTACAATAACCATTCTCTAAGACTAATACTTAATAGATATTATTTATATCAATATTATATACAAAAATATGGAAAATATTGATTTTTGATTGAACATATAAAGACAAATTGTCAAAAAACCAAATATATCTCTAAATCCTCATTCTAGCTTAACCAATTGGTTAAACTTCCTATAAATTGACAGTGCATATCATCTTGAGTTAATACACATTATCATGTTAATATTCTATCTAGAAATACAACAAATGCATTTTGATTGCACATACAAAAGAAAAGTGGACAAAAATATGAAATAAAGATTTGTTCATCAAACTTTGAACACTCACTCTGGCTCATCCAATAGGTGGATTCAAATTTTGCACACATAGCATATGGAACTAATGCATATTGGCTATCACAATAATTTTGCTATCAAAATCTGTTTTTTGATTGCAAATACAAATTAAAAGTCTCTGAAACCAAAAATATTGATCTAAGTAAATTTTTTGTAATATATCTCAATAGACATCAATGTCATATATATGTTTCTACATGGGTGTTACCATTGAGAAACTAGTGTGGACAGCAAAGGTCCAAACAAGTTGGTGTCAATATTCTGTCTGCGGCTCATTGCACTAACTAGCACTATAGTAGGATTGGTATCATTGGAAAGGGAATCAAATTGTATATCTATCCACACCAAATCTTATTAGGTTTTAAATATTTTTTAATTCAGTAAATGGGTTTTAAACTTTAAAAATAATTTACATTGCAGAATTTGACCTGATTGACCTTTTTGACCTATGGCAAACTGGATAGAAAGCTAAGGTTATTGCGCTTCTTCTGCTACCATCCATGACTTTCTACGATGTAGTGCAAGTAGGCGCAAGCCCATTAAAGAAACCCTGTTTTCGGAGTAGTTTTCATTGACACCGGTAATCAAGGAATATTCACTAAATACTCATCATACAAATGGATTTTACTTAAATATAAACTTACTATATAACCAACAATAACATCGGATAGAACACATGTAGATCTTCTAGGTTATGCAATTTCATCAAATACATACAGAAATAATTACAAACATGTGGATATTGATGAAAAAGGTACCATTCCTGCACTTTTTCATGCCGCTGCCAGTACCTATTAGTAGTACTCAGTAAGCTTCAAGTGGCATAGTCCGATAAAAACATCAATTTTCAAAACCAAAGCACTTATCTAGACTTAATTCTACATATTCAACTTAGATACTGGTGCATTTATCAAGCATTCGTTTGCTGCATAGAAGGTTGTAAAAACTCAATTTAATAGAACATGTTACTACTTATGCCCGGTACACACCTACCGTTTACGATCGTTTTTCCGCACCCACTTAGCGTATACGATCTAAAACTGCCCAAAAATCGTGAGGTGTGCACTCCCCTAGCACACCTACTGATTGCGATTCGCGATTTTTAGGACTAAAACGGTAGGTGTGAGCTAGCACTACGATTGCGATTCGCGATTCGAAAAATGAATCGGCCCGTTTTCCGTTTTCAGCGGATCGGGAGTTTTAGTGCGCGAATCCTATACGGCATGTGTGTACCTGGCATTAAGTCTATGGTGCCAGAGTTTTGGCGAGCTTGCCAAAATTAATTTAGCACGTTTTGACATCAACTATCTCCAATGTTAGCCATTTAAAATAAAATTTACTTCAAACTAAACCAAAGTAGCATAATGTATTTATTTAAGAAAATGGCAGAAATTCAAAAGCATCGAACTGTGCAACTTTTAGCACTAGACCATAAACACTGGTCGTTCTGGGTCAATAGCATGACATATATACAATTTCCAGCAATCCCCATTGCTGACCACCACCAGCGGCCTATACAACCAACGTGCCAAGCCAAGCCAAGCCCGCCTGACGAATGGACAGGATGTCAGTGATGACATGGCCGCTGCTATCTGTACCACGGGGCACCGTGTTACTAATAACTTTCAACTAAAATCACCCATGAATATATGTGTGGGGCCAGTGGTTCAAAAGTACCAAACACCGTTTAGAAAGAGAGGAGGGGTAGGGGGAGGGAGAGAACCTCAAACATGTAGACGCAATGTAACTAGTAACTAGAAACCAAATACATATGTTGACTTTGTATGGTTCGGTGTCATGAATACTAATGTGATTAGATATAAACATATCGACGGTGAAGAAACGCAGATGAAATCAGCGAATCAATACGGAGTCAATATAATAACGGCTATTCTTTTGCATTCAAAATCAATGCACAAAATAAGGAAATATTTCCTACCCAAAGCAGATTTATGAGTGGTATATGAATACAGTACATATTCTTCACTGGCTTCGGGACAACCCCTCTCCATGTACACCTCCCAATGTTCTGACCAGGATAGGTATAATGTTCTGACCAGGAAAGGTATTTATATTTGTTTGAATACTTCAAATCGCCAAAACCTCAATTCAGCAACACAACCTATATCGTGTGTATTTTTAGTCCTGCTTTGTTCCCCAGTAAGTATGGAGGATATGACCCAGCATGGCGGATCGCAGCTACAGCTTATCTGACAGAAGGTGGCGGAAGTGGTGAATTCACACAAAGTAGTACTCTATCTATTCACACAAAGTAGTACTCTAACTAATTAAAATATTTACTAGGATAATTCAGCCGTACCAAATTTGGTCATCAGGAAGCATGTGGTTATGGGCGCAAAGCAAATTTAAAGCACAGGACCTATAGTGAAGGATATGGATGGGAATGGCACTACCTCCAACTTCCTGTGTATAAATATGACCAGGGCCGTGTTCAGGGTCCGCCTTGGAGGCGCCTTCCTGAGGAACCAGGAGAACTCTGCACACCCATCTTGTTGAGTTCCTTCTATCCCAGAGGGGAGGCTAGAGAACAACTTTGAAAAGTTTGAAATGAGAAATATTGCAAAATATATTAATTGCCAAACTTACAGATGATGGAAAGGGTGGTTGGCGATCATGACGAAGCGGCCACCAGCAATATGGACTGGAGGGGTTCATCAAAAAACTATTGAGTCAATGGCCCCAATGACCACCATATGGGCGTGAAAGTAGCCTGCTTCTAGTAATCGACAGGCTATCAGCTACACACCTCACATCACCCGACCACTGTGAATCATTACATCCAGGAAAATAACCAAAAGTAAAATAGTATCGAGATACTACACATATAATTTTCAACTAGTCCACATAAATTAGATACTACGCTAATAGGAGTCTTGTACTGGGTTTATCATTGACCACACCAGGCGATGGGATGGGAAGGGAAGGGAAGGCGTTTCACATATCTTACGGTACCACAGGGATTTTCAGGTTGGGACGCGGTGGGGGTGGGGGTGGGGGCGGGTGTAACAATGAATTTAGCACCACCATCACATGAGACAGTTCATTTAGCATGTCCCTATACAATTGTAACTATTCCCAGGGATATTTCTAACCAAAATAGGGGTGTAGCGCAAGTTCCCCCCGCCCTCACCCCAGATCAATGTACCGGGTTGAATATAATAATATATAATGAATCGATGAAGCATGTATAAGTAACCTGCCTTTTAGATCGTAAATGGATGATGTTTGTTGTGTTCTAAACCCACAGACCACGTATGAGAAAAGATAAAACAATGCATCAATTCCCACTTGCCAACATTGATGTACATTTTGGGGTCAGCTAGTGTCAGGGAAACATGTGGCTGTAAACTGTAGAAATGACACATTTACTGTTCATCCTAGGCATTTAAAAGACCTCATGCAGTTAATGCGTTACAAGTGGTACGCCACTGACGAATTAGCGAGAATTATTTCTGGAGCCCATCTCTTGAGAAGTGGAGGCGCTTTGTCTTTTTGTCTCCGTTGTGCAGTTCTTGTGACCTTTAAAAGTGTTAAACAGACCGCCATGAACTATTGACTGGTCGATGTTAAAGCTGCATAAATAAATGGTTTCGAGCCCCCCCCCCTTATATTTTGTAAGATAAACATATTATTTGATTATTATAATCTACTTGATTTTAGTCATCTTAACACACTTATTTTAAAGGGTAAACTGCATGAGACCTCATGCAGTTAATGCGTTACAAGTGGTACGCCACTGACGAATTAGCGAGAATTATTTCTGGAGCCCATCTCTTGAGAAGTGGAGGCGCTTTGTCTTTTTGTCTCCGTTGTGCAGTTCTTGTGACCTTTAAAAGTGTTAAACAGACCGCCATGAACTATTGACTGGTCGATGTTAAAGCTGCATAAATAAATGGTTTCGAGCCCCCCCCTTATATTTTGTAAGATAAACATATTATTTGATTATTATAATCTACTTGATTTTAGTCATCTTAACTCACTTATTTTAAAGGGTAAACTTCAGAGATTTGTTACCCAAAACACCTTTCAGAAAATAGGATAAATAACTACTTAACACCCAGTCTATTTTTATATGCATATACAGTAAAACCTCTCTAACCGACAACCTCCACAGATCGACCATTCCCCTAGATATTTGAACTCCCTAAACTGACCACCTCCCTAAATATACCACTTAAAGTTGGTCCCAAGGGAGGTCGATTTAGAGAGGTTTTACTGTATATATATATTATATAAATATATATATATATAAATATATATATATATATATATATATATATATATATATATATATATATATATATATATATATATATATGTGTCGATTCAAACAACTCCATAAGCAGCATCAATTATTCGGATTCAAAATCAAAAACTGGAATGGTTTTGATTTTCAACTCTTACACATGCACAGCATGTAAAGCTTCATATAAATATGCATTCTGCTATTATTCAGAATGTTTTCTGCTATTATTTGGTATGCTTTCAGTTTTCGCTTCCATGTCACAAAAGTGGTACCCAGCTTCAGAGAACGACCCATATATAATTACTCATGGACAGGGTTAAATCTAATGGAAGAATGTGTTACTGAATACACGTGGTGAGACTACCATGCTTGAATATTGCAGCTGTGAATACGCAATAACAACCTTCCACAATTAGGCTACGTCAAATCAATCGGGTCCAGTTACTCCCATGTTGGCCACGACAGCCACTAAGTACTCAGTCTAAAAGGTTTGATCTACAGCCTGGATACAATAGTGGTCCACCAACATGCCAGAAACTACATTAGCAACACCCTCGTACACTACCATTGTTGATATGTGTGGGTGTCGGCAACGTAGGAGGTCATAGCAACCGACTGGTGCCCTACCCTGTATGACTAGTATGGAGAAGGGCAAGAACTGGAGTGCGAGGTTAGCATTTTCAGAGTTCAAAGTGCCGTTCTAGTATAATCGACCCGGAACAGATTTTGTTTGTGTGTGTGTGTGTGTGTGTGTGTGTGTGTGTGTGTGTGTGTGTGTGTGTGTGTGTGTGTGTGTGTGTGTGTGTGTGTGGTGTGTGTGTGTGTGTGTGGTGTGGTGTTGTTTTGTGTGTGTTGTGTGTGTGTGTGTGTGTGTGTGTGTGTGTGTGTGTGTGTGTGTGTGTGTGTGTGTGTGTGTGTGTGTGTGTGTGTGTGTGTGTGTGTGTGTGTGTGTGTGTGTGTGTGTGTGTGTGTGTGTGTGTGTGTGTGTGCGTGCGCGCACGTACATGTCATGTCATGTATGTGCGGTATTATTTTGAACCTTGTCTCTTCTCCTTTAACTAATCTATAATGCAGGTCCACCCTAATTTCTTATGTGATACTTTGTATCCGAATTTTCCTAATGCTGTATTATTTTGCAAGCCGAATGTCGTACCTACATACAGCTCGGTTTTACTTACATAGCTACACATGAACTATAGGTAGAGGGGCAGCACGTTGAATTACAGTGAGTGGTGACAACATATTGAAGATGGATGTGTGTGCAAGTTGTGGGATGGTAATTTGATACCTGTACCTGATTTTAAGCTGTTTTGATGCAAACTATGTATCCGATTTTTTAGTTTTTAATTAAACTGGATGTTTTGTGGTGTGTTTAAGTTAGGACAGTAACTTTTTTCCCCACTTGCCCACTATTTTGAACCCATGCAGAGGGGAGCCAATACTGTCGGTGTCAGTGCAATCAGCAAGCTCTAGGCTTGATTTTGCCACTTATCTGTAGGTCAATTATGTATTGTAATAAGACAATGTTTATGCTTATAAAGCCACACTTTTAGAGGCTTCATACTGGGGGCGGTAGAAACTTATAAGTTCATTTAATACACGTTACAGCCTGCCACCTGGATAACGCCATCATTTTGAATTTGCAGGAATGAAAGTGGCCTCTTGAGGGGGGAAGCGGAAATCGACATCGAGGTCAGCGGTAATAAGATCATAGCAATGACAGCAACACCAGTATGCAAATAATGGTATGTATAATTTATTATACGTGTATTATTAATTATGTAATTGCAATTGGTATCTACTCTAATTGTATTTGTGCCGATATGTCAACTAACTACTATAAGATCCACCTGCTATTTGAGGTCATTGAAGAAGGCAGTGAGCGACCTGGGGGGGGGGGGACTGGAATATATCAATAATACACTTTGAATCCCCTGATAACTTGTTTTTATTATGGAGAGCTGGCACATGAGACTAGGTCATATTCCTGAATATTTTCTGGAAGGAGCATTTCTGAGTAGAAGTTAGTCCAGACTTTTTAGACATACTTTTTTGTGCTGATTATGAAAAAAAATGGATACCAGGCTGAATTTTGAGCTTTTGATACCCAAATCGAACAAAAACAAAATGGCCACCAACATGTGATTTTTTCAACCGAATAATGTCAATCATATGCCTTATGACATGACATGTTCATGTATATGTTGCAACCATGCTTGGACACGGTAGTAAATGGACCATTGGGCATATTAACCTGAATACAGTATACATTCCTGTACCCGGCAATTGGAGGTTGCATCTCCATTCATTCAGGTGCATGCTGCCGTTCTTCCTGAGGTATGACCATTACAACCTTGGATGTTGGGGTCCAGTGTATTTTGCTGACATGAACATGTTACCGGCCACTGTTCTCGCAGAGTTCATGGCAGGAAACTTTGTAGTAAAGCGATCAACTCGTAAGTTTAACCAAGTTGATCCAAATCAGGCTCAGGAATGGCTTTAATGGAACCGGCAAACGAGGCAGTGGTATTGTTGGCATTACCAACACCAATTCGGCACTAAACAGGTGGGCCATGTGATACAATCTGCGATGACATATTGCAGCAGATACACGTGAAATGTTTAGCGTCTGCCCAAAGGATATAATTAGCCACAACGAAGCAACTCCATCAAGACAGCGCTGAGACAATTCAGACGAAGAAGCACTGTTCAACGTATTCGAGCGCTTGTATCTGATGCTCATCCAACTGTTCTCCACAATATTGCCACCAAAGATCTCGCCACGGAGAAAATACAGAAATCATTACTTCATGCCAGTGAACATGGTCAGCATCAACCATGAGAGGTATCCCCATATGCACTAGAAACTGACCCAGATGTAAACAAGGTTGTGATTGGTCAATTCTGATGACATCCTGTATGGTAAGTCATTTGCATAGGATTTGTGAATGGAGCCCCTCTGTAAATTTGTGTGTGCATTGGCCGCGGTGGTAGCTGCTCGAGCTAAATTCGTGACGTTTTCATGGCGCACGAAAACGCAGATTCAGGGACTTAGCTCTGCTCAAATTGTTTGTTTTGATAAGCTGGGGTGATTTGCCATACGAAGAAGAACCGTGGTGTGAATTTTGATCAGGATCTGACCATTAATAAAGAAACTACAAAGAAATGTACCTATCACAGAATTCAGCTGGTTTTCCATTGAAACAATGGAACAAAATTACCCATTAAAAACGCTTTATAAAGTGTCACAAGTTCCTTGATAATTGTCACAGGATGATGATTTGGGTAGCATTAGAAAGACTGCCGGGAAAGTGCATGTAAACTATCATAATGGGAAACTTTAGCATTTTATCTTCCTAAAACTGGTCTTACATTGACTCTAACTGGAATCGCAACTCTACAATTTGATGGCCAAAAGTTGGTGTTTTGACTGGATTCTGACTCACGCACGGCCCCCGCGAGGGTCGAGGGATGCGTCGGGTCCAGTAGTTATTAAATCAACGGTGTTTGATGGTGTTTGGTTGGGTTGTTGTTGGTTGGGTTGTTGTTGGTTGGGTTGTTGGTTTGGTTGTTGTTGGTTTGTTGTTGGTTTGATGTTGGTGGTTTGGTTGTTTTGACTGGATTCTTTAGTTGAGTGACTCATGCGCGGCCCCCGCGGGAGGGTCGAGGGATGCGTTGGCTACGTTAGTCGTTAGATCAACGGTGTTTGGTGGTGTTTGGTTTGGTTGTTGTTGGTTTGGTTGTTGGTGGTTTGTTGTTGGTTGTTGGTTTGGTTGTTTTGACTGGATTCTCTAGTTGAGTGACTCACGCGCGGCCCCCGCGGGAGGGTCGAGGGATGCGTCGGCTACGTTAGTCGTTAGATCAACGGTGTTTTGTTGTGTTTGGTGGTGTTTGGTTTGGTTGTTGTTGGTTTGGTTGTTGTTGGTTTGGTTGTTGGTTTGATTTTGGTTGTTGGTGGTTTTGACTGGATTCTCTAGTTGAGTGACTCACGCGCGGCCCCCGCGGGGGGCGTCGGCTACATTAGTCGTTAGATCAAGGTGTTTTGTTGTGTTTGGTGGTGTTTGGTTTGGTTGTTGTTTGTTTGATGTTGGTGGTTGTTTGGTTGTTGGTGGTTTGGTTGTTGGTGGTTTGGTTGTTTTGACTGGATTCTCTAGTTGAGTGACTCATGCGCGGCCCCCGCGGGAGGGTCGAGGGATGCGTCGGCTACGTTAGTCGTTAGATCAACGGTGTTTTGTTGTGTTTGGTGGTGTTTGGTTTGGTTGTTGTTGGTTTGGTTGTTGTTGGTTTGATGGTGGTTGTTTGGTTGTTGGTTTGGTTGTTTTGACTGGATTCTCTAGTTGAGTGACTCACGCGCGGCCCCCGCGGGAGGGTCGAGGGATGCGTCGGCTACGTTAGTCGTTAGATCAACGGTGTTTTGTTGTGTTTGGTGGTGTTTGGTTTGGTTGTTGTTGGTTTGGTTGTTGTTGGTTTGGTTGTTGGTTTGGTTGTTGTTGGTTTGATGTTGGTGGTTGTTTGGTTGTTGGTGGTTTGGTTGGTGGTTTGGTTGTTTTGACTGGATTCTCTAGTTGAGTGACTCACGCGCGGCCCCCGCGGGAGGGTCGAGGGATGCGTCGGCTACGTTAGTCGTTAGATCTACGGTGTTTTGTTGTGTTTGGTGGTGTTTGGTTTGGTTGTTGTTGGTTTGGTTGTTGTTGGTTTGGTTGTTGTTGGTTTGGTTGTTGTTGGTTTGGTTGTTGCCGGTTGCCCACATGGGCAACACATGCACACTGCATTGACTGCTACATCTGGGTTTGAAGCACAACAGACTGGGGCACAGATAGAGACCATTTCCAGTGCTGTGTGACATTTGAAAGGCATTTTACCAAGCCATTCAAGTCTTCAGATGCAGAAATCAGAGGTAAGACTGACTTGAATGTGTATGTTAACTATCATAATGGGAAACTTTAGCATTTTATCTTCCTAAAACTGGTCTTACATTGACTCTAACTGGAATCGCAACTCTACAATTTGATGGCCAAAAGTTGGTGTTTTGACTGGATTCTGGAGTTGAGTGACTCACGCGCGGCCCCAGGGATGCGTCGGCTACATTAGTCGTTAAATCAACGGTGTTTGGTGGTGTTTGGTTTGGTTGTTGTTGGTTTGGTTGTTGTTGGTTTGTTGTTTGTTTGATGTTGGTGGTTGGTTGGTCGTTGGTGGTTGTTTGGTTGTTTGTGGTTTGGTTGGTGGTTTGGTTGTTTTAACTGTATTCTCTAGTTGAGTGACTCACACGCGGCCCCTGCGGGAGGGTCGAGGGATGCGTCGGCTACGTTAGTCGTTAGATCAACGGTGTTTTGTTGTGTTTGGTGGTGTTTGGTTGGGTTGTTGTTGGTTTGGTTGTTGGTTGGGTTGTTTGTTGTTGGTGGTGGTTGTTTGTTGTTTAATGTTTGGATTTATGGTTGCCATGGAAACCAACATTTTTCTGTGATCTAATTTGTTTATATATCAGCTTTGATAAGCTGAGATGATTTGCCATACCAAGAATCACCTTGATGTCAGTTTTGATCAGGATCAAACCATTAATAAAGAAACTGCAGTTATGGGCATGATTGTATTACGGTTGCCATGGAAACCAACATTTTTATGGTTGCCACGGAAACCTACATTTCTCTGTGATCTAATTTATTTATATCAGTTTTGATAAGCTGAGGTGATTTGCCAGACCAAGAAGAACCTTGATGTGACATTTCATCGGGATCTGACCATTATTAAAAAAGAGCTACAGTGACTGATATTGTAGGCGGGAGTGGTTGTATTACGGTTGCCATGGAAACCTACATTTTCCTGTGATCTAATTTTTGTATATCCGTATATCCGTTTTGATAAGCTGGGGTGATTTGGTATAAGAAGAAGAACCTTGATGTCAAGTTTGATCAGGATCAAACCATTAATAAAGAAACTGCAGTTGTAGGCATGATTGTATTACGGTTGCCATGGAAACCAACATTTCTCTGTGATCTAATTTTTTTATATCAGTTTTGATAAGCTGAGGTGATTTGACAGACCAAGAAGAACCTTGATGTGAAATTTCATCAGGATCTGACCATTATTTAAAAATAGCTACAGTTGACTCATATTGTAGGTGGGAGTGATTGCATTATGGTTGCCATGGAAACCTACATTTTCCGGTGATCTAATTTTTGTATATCAGTTTTGATAAGCTGGGGTGATTTGGTATACGAAGAAGAACCTTGGTATGAAGTTTGATCAAGATAGGATCATTAATAAAGAAACTACAAGGAAATGTTGTTATAATTAGTCTATTTAACAGCCCTAAATAAGGCACTTCTCTAGTGCATTAGCTAATACAAAAAATCTTAAATTCAAATGCACATATCTCATTCAATTTTTGGAATATCTTAAAAATTCAAAAAGCATATTGCTTTTGATTCATTGGAGCTTCCAATGAAATTATAATTTGAATGTTTGGAATAATTTGAAAATTTTACTGGGGTACCTAGCAATGATGTATTTTATGTAGGAATCTGTTAACTTTGAAATTGTTTGTCACATACCTACTTTAATTTATTCTGTGAGCTCTGTCTGTCTACCGATTTGCAGTACTGTGCAACAATTTTGCAATTTTCATGTGATGTAAGTATGTGCGCAAACGGCGACTAACTGATCCAGCCAATCGCATTTTTTTTGGAGGGGTCTAGCAAAATGCCTCTATGATTGGTTTGCATTGGTCAATCTTGATTATTCTTGTCTATTATGTAGTATGGGAATCCCTTTACAGCTTAGTTAAAAAATATTTCAATTTGGTGAAGTTTTGCTATTCCAATAATAACTTCAAAAGGTTCACTCAATTTCAACCTGCAAATTCACCCTTTTATATCAATCTGGAATTAAAAAAAAGTTAACTGGAATGTGTAGCCATTATTAATCTTATATACTGTTGAGTTTGGGGAAATTGTGACGAGGCACTCAGAATTGGCGCGAGGCGGAATGCAATAGAGGAGCTACAATCCAATAATAACTTCAAAAGTTTCACTCAATTTCAACCTGCAAATTCACCCTTTTATATCAATCTGGAATTGAAAAAAAGTGAACTGGAATGTGTAGCCATTATTAATCTTTTATACTGTTGAGTTTGGGGAAATTGTGACAAGGCACTCAGAATTGGCGCGAGGCAGAATGCAATAGAGGAGCTACATGTGGTGGCTTATTGGTCAGAGAATGAGTCATCAATTTCGGTCACAGAAATCTAGTGCTTATACCTTAATTTTATGTAAGAAAATAATGACCAATTTCATAGTTGGAAAAGGTCATAACTTCCTTAATACTCCACCTATTCCCATAATCTTGGTGTCAAGTTAAATGGCGTTTCAAGGTCTTTCCAGTGGTTCCTTTTGTTTTATTATTGAAGGGGTTTAAATTTTTTTGGCACATACCTATTGTGATGTACCTAACATTGACACCTTTTTGTTTGGTTCACAGGCACAACATACTTACCTAGGAAAAGCATCGAAGAACCAAGTCCTTTTGGTTTCGGGGAAAGCGACCCGCATCCCGGACATAAGAGGTGAATGGAGGACGACAGCTCCCACCTCATATCTGGATGCCAAGTCGATTGTAGGCACTGTGCCGATGCTCTGTCCGTACAAGACTATGTGTTCTGGACTGATACCATATCTCGTCCTCAACGCTAGCCATGCAGCGTCGATGTCGGAATACATATTCTTCTCCGATGGTTTCCCTGAACTCGTCCCATAGCCGGAGTAGTCGTAGCTGAAGATGTTACAGTTAATTCGGCTGCCAAGTCCGATGTAGAAACTTGTCATCTGTCCTAGGTCCACTGCGTTCCCGTGACTGAAGAGGATGGTGTACCGGGCATTTGGGGAACAACGAACAAAAGCACAGGCGATGCGATTTCCCCGGGCTGTGCGGGTTTGAAAGACTTCTATACAGTCCAATTCGCGTTGAGTGTACTGCCATTCTGCTCTCTCGGATAGATGAAGGCTGCTCTTTGATCCAGTGTCGTCCGAAATGAAGGAATATGTTGGTTCTGGAGGCAGGAAGGCCAGCTTGGCAGCTATCCGTGATGGGCATGGCGGACAGCAGAACAAACAACAGAGCTCACTCAGTGATAAACCATTCATTTTGTCGGCATAAGCGTACTTTTCAGAATGAATATATCTGTTCCTGGACTATTCAAGATAGTTCAGGAACGATGAATGAGCTGAAAATATGGTGATCGTGGCAATATTTTGATACTTTCCTTTCGCCGACAAAGTGTTTTCCTCAGAAAGTGACGTCACTCGCCAAGTACGCCGAACGGAAGCGAGGCCCACTCTTCCGTATTATCCCGCAGCAAATTCAAACTTCGTGGTTCCCTTTCTATCTTATTTACAATTTAAAGCATTCAAGATTGATTTATAACGAACATATACAAATTAATGGAGCATAAGTTTCTCGGGTTTTTATGGCATTACTAAACTAAATTATAAAGTGATAAGCTTGTGCCAGCGTATCACAGGTTATGTTGTCTACCCGCCCAAAACAAGTTAACACCGACTATTTCGTTTAGACTTTTTGTTTTTGGACGTTGTCGTCTCCGGGTATCAGCATAACTTCGTAAATCAGACAGAACCAAGAAATAGCTTGTTTAGCTTTAAATATAACGTTTTAAAGTCGCACCGTATGTATTCAGAATAATGATGCTATCAAAAAGGGAGAAAGAAGGATGTTTTGCCATCCTGCATCAGTTACCGGACGACGAGGTGATGGCATTAGCTCAAACAACTACAGCACACCAAATAGTACTGTCAAATAGAAAAGGCAAGTGTCAAGTTGTCATGTCAACATTCGTCATTGTATTATTCACAAATCACTCATAATAACCGATACAATCATATTTGCGCTAATTCAAATGAAGCTCCTGTCTAGAATTGTGTTCTGTCAATTCTTGCGGCGTACACATGATTGAGAATTTGAGTGGAGAACTTGAAGTTATAGTTATGGCCCCACCCTATTAATTATTAATTAATTATTAGTAGTATTATTGCTATTAAAATGAATTATTACTTATATGACTATTCATAGGTGGGTTAATTTGAGTAGTATTACATATTTGATTACATATATGATTAATATAGTGTTGCTACTAATGGTAATACTATTTTGTATATCAGCTATGCCTATGGCTATGCCCTACGACTTTTATGAGGCTATGTAATAATGTAGTAATGCTAATATTATACCTTGATACCAGATGTACGAAATGTTGAAGGCATAATTGCCTGTTGCAGTGTTGGTTTTTCGGTCTCTATTCTGCAATACTTGAAAGTCAGTTCGGAGTTTTATACTGCTCGTTTTTCCAAAATCGGTCTATTCTAGCTTTAAAACAGTTCAGGGTAGGGCTTGAGATGACATTATCAGGTAGTGAGTTCCAGTCAGTTATTATTCTTTGGCTGAAGAAGTGCTTCCGAAGTTCCAGGTTGCATCTGTTTTTGTAGAGCTTGTGTTCATGACCTCTTGTGTGAATGGTGGTTTCAGGTTGCTGGGGAAAGAATATGTTGGGGTCTATGTGGTCAATTCCCTTTACAATTTTGAACACTTGTATCATGTCACCACGTCTTCTGCGATACAATAGTGATGGGAGCTTCAGTGAGACTAATCTTTCCTCATATATCACATTCCTCAAGTTGGGGATTAGCTTTGTGGCTCTTCGCTGAATCTTTTCGATTTAGTTGGTGTCCAGTTTGTAGCGCGGTGACCAAATTACATTGCCATACTCAAGGTGAGGACGTACCATATCTGTGTACAGACGCAGGAGGGTACTTTCGTCCAGGCATGTGAAGGTAGCTCTTATAAGGCCAAGCATCCTGGAGGCCTTATTAATAGCTGCAGCTATGCGTTTGTGGAACTTGAGTTCACTGTCGATAATAATGCCATGGTCTTAGCATTAGAATAGTAAAATAGTTATTACATTGGAGTTGGCGCCCAAAATAATAATGGTGTCTAATTGTTATTCTGGCATATTTAATATTTCCTAGTTACTTACCCGACTTAGCAGGCTGTAGGATTTCAGATTGGGAAACACTTTTTGGGTTCCGTGCCTGGTACTCATGGGAACCCATTCATAACTGTTTTTCGGTTCCGTAAAATTGGTGATGGGTACCCATTCTTGAAACAGTTAATTAAATTTAGTAGGAGTATACTTTTAACACACCTGTACAGAAATTGGACATACCTTTAATCATCTACAATGTAATGAAAACCATCTGTAGCATTTAATTAAAAGAATTTTTTTACTTGCCTTGTGTTTTATTAATATCATGGGAAACGCAATTTCGGTTCCATAGTTTCCCCAGTACGGTAATGGTACATTACCGGTAACGATCGTTACCGTGAAATCCTACAGCATGCTTAGCTTAATTTTAAATGAACATTATTCAAGAGGTTCACGAATATACCTTCCCAATTTCGATTGTTTTCTTCTTTCAACTATTTCAAAAGTTTATAGTAATATTGAAAATGTCCAGTTTCACATGCACCTCTACCCCCAATCCCACACCCCAACAGAACCCTATCAATCTGTATACGTTAAATTATCATTCCAGAAAACCAGTGCTTGTGTATGGCTGACCAATCAGTCGTTTAATGTTAAATTCTGTAGTTCAGCCAAGATTCTGGATTGTAATATAGGGGCTGTTTCACCTTTTTTTTTCTGAATTTTAAGTGTTTGCTTTCTTCTCGCTAACAGAAGCTGTCGATGCGGTGATTATGTTCACAACGGATGCAGTCGATTTACTTAAAAGGAAAAAGATGAAGCGAGATTATCTCTTCCAATATCTAGCCCAAAATAAAATTCCAATTTCACCGACTGCGGATAAAAATCAACTTTCACTGGCCATTTTAAAAATGTGGGGCTCCCACATTCCTCAGGTGATTATCTTTATTCTTATTATTTATTGGAATCGCTACTTTTAATGTATGTAGATATATTATTTCAGAATCAAATGATTTAAGTCCGTAGTTATTTTAAGTTCTGCTATGAATTTGGACAAAAATGACATTGTCCATCTTCTAATGCTCATTCTAATATGTATGGGAGAGGATTACCATGACGCTTCGCAGTTCATACCTATGTAGGCTGATACATGAATCTTTTGTCAACCATTTGATATTGGTATTGAGGTCTGTAGTCAGAATTAAGAATTTAATTGTCAATAATTATTATCCTTTTAACTAGCAACGTTCCTACTGATCACAATGCAAGATACAACAAAGAAATTAAAATAGGGCACCGGAAGGCCAAGAAGTCAAACTTACAAGTTTCTGTTCTTTTTTAATATTTGTTGATATGCTTAGACCGTGGTGCTTTTAAAATTTGTTTTTATCTATGCACATATATATCTATTCCAGGAGGGATTGGCATTCATGGACGATTCTACATCAGTACCACAACCAGATAGCGAAGAGCAAAAGCTCTCAGTGGCTTTTGCTAATTGGTTTTACAAGGTTCTCAATGCCCAGAACCCATTGTGTCCTTCCGCAGATACAGAGGAGTTTGGTTCTCAACACTTTTACACTGACTGTAAGCTTTGCCTGCTCGTGATCTGTCCCACATCGGATACAACGCGGATGGAATACGAGGGCGGTGATCTGGTATCTCAAAGACTCTTGGCGCTAGTTCGCGAGGAACAAATTCTGTTCCATCCAAACCTCTGTCCAGAAGGAACCCAGGGACGGTCTGATCCACACGGGCTCACGCACATCATTGTGTGTGGGAGCGTACACCAGCGGGACAGGGCCATCGGCATCTTCCAGCAGCAGTTTGGCCTCATTCAGGAGCCCATCACGAACAGTTGGAAAATTAAATACTCTAACCTGAAGATCGGGACCCAGAGTTCACAGGAAACACCTTCTTTACAACATACGAAAAATGTCCTTGGCATCGAAGCATAGGGGACTGACTCTTAGTCTTATGGCATTATCTGATGCTTTGAAGATTTAAGTTTGGCTATATTGTAAAATATATGGCAATATCCTTGTCGAAGGCAACAGGATTGTGTACATATAATAAATTGATTAACCGTGAGGTTTCATTAGAATGACAATTGTGTGTTTCTATCACAATTAGCCAATTGTCTTTCAGAATTAAAATTATCGTTCAACATAATATTTTCTCGACCCAAAAATATATCTTTCATTATTGACTGGATCATAATTCTTTCAAGGCTAATCAAATAAACCATTTGTCGAAGATGATGTACAGACGCAAATTAACTAAATAAACTTATTTCTGCCCGTAATTGACGTTATTAATTAGAAGAAAAATAACTTCACTAAGGTGTTGGCATTGCACAACTAAAATAGCCGTTGAATTAAGTCCGTTTGTGGCGCCGACTAGCGGCGCATTTTCCCAATGATATGAACTAAAAATGCTTGCTATTTTTTAATGTAAATCTCTTTATACATTGAAGAATAAATATGTTTAAGGAGATTACACTAAGCTCAGGCTCACATAGACAGGTGAACGTTGGTAGGGTGAATGCATCAAAGAACCTAGATTGGATAATTGTCAGAACACTAGTCCGAGAGTGGCAATACGGGTTCGAAACCGTTTCCCAGGTGTCATTTGCATCATCCCTAAGACTGGGTGTCATGACTAGGATCCTGTACAAGTTATACGCTGTCTGTATATAGATGCCTTTCAATGTTTGTAAACATTGTGTATGCGCGCGCAACTCGGCTGCAGAACGAAGGCACACTGCCACTGAGTTTGCCCGTACGCGCAGTGTAAAACCTTTATTTTATTCAAAATTAATAGCAATGCAGAAGCCTAACCATATAAATTTAATATAATCTATTCGGTGAATATGTTTTCTATATGTGTGCCAAGCGGTTTGTCTCTAGGTGGTGTCTTTTAAGAGATATTTCACTTTTTCTGTATGAAGATTGCTCACGGCCATTGACAATGCACTGGCACTGACACTCAGAATATCCCAATTCACTTTATCTCTTGTTTTTAATACTTTCAGGTAAATTGCTCTTAGTACATTAAATACTTCAGATCTTCCTCTTCAATCGCGCATTAAGATATTTTTAATCGATCCAATTAAAGCTTTTAAATTTATTTTACAAAAATAAAAGCTCCACATAGACATAGCATTGCCGTATTTTACCCTTCGCGGGCAGTTTGCCGGTACGCGCAGTGCAAAACGTCGATTTTATTCAAAATCTATAGAAATCCAGAACCCTAACCATATAAATTTAATATAATCTATTCGTTGAATATGTTTTCTATATGTGTTTCAAGCGGTTTGTGTCTAGGTGGTATGGTTTTAGAGATATTTCACCTTTTCTCTATGAAGATTGCTCATAGCCTTTGAGTTAGTAGTGTGACAGTGTGTCATCCTGCAGCCAGCACTGACCTAGATACCCGTGCTGACGTCACATGAAATTGGTCAATATGTAGATGCATTGCATGTATGTGTTTAATCAGAAGGATTTAACGACTTTCGTACATAAACCATTTAAAAGACATGATTGCAGGTGGAGGGGGTGGGGGGGGGGGGGGACGGATGTAGTAGTAGTAGTCTGTATGACCTCTCCGGCATGGAGCCACATATATAGGTAGTTGTGAATAGGGTGATTGCACCAGGGAGCCTAGATAAACTAATGGTTAGAACGCTAGTCATGGAAAGGCATGAAGTAACAAATAAATACACCTACCGTTTACGATTCGCGCACTAAAACTTGCGACTCGACCCGACCAGCTTAAAACTGAAAACGAGCCGATTCATTTTGCGAATCGCAATCGTAATCGGCCCGTTTTAGCCCTAAAAATGAGTTTTTAGTCCGGAATCGCAATCGCTAGGTGTGCGCGGGGAGCGCACACCTAGCGATTTTAGGGCTAAAACGGGCCGATTACAATTGCGATTCGTAAAATGAATCGGCTCGTTTTCAGTTTTAAGCTGGTCGGGTCGACTCGCAAGTTTTAGTGCGCGAATCGTAAACGGTAGGTGTGTACTTGGCATAAGGGTTCAAAAACTGGCTATATATATACAGCAGGAGGATTTAAGCCTTATTAACCGAAATAAGTATTGCAAGAGACCTCATTTACAGCTTTAAACAAAAGCCTCCTGACGATTTCGAAATATATTCCATATCCTCTTTCAATAGGATCTAATGTAGTGGCAAACGAGTTGATGATACCAGATCCTTTTATATTGGACCAGACGAGATGGTCCAATGAATTAGAGCATCCGTCTCCCGTGTTGGTAGATCATTGGATCGTGGGTTCGAATCAAACCAAAGATGTACAAATTGATTCTTGTCTCTTCCTAGCCAGGCGCTCTGCATTATTAGGATATGGTAAGGAGCAGTGGAATGAGGAAGACCAATTGTCCACAGTTGAAATTTCCCCTGCTTAAACAATTAATGTAAAAAAAAAAAAGCCACAACGATATTAGATCAATTTAATTGTTTAGCAATTTATCATATAAATTTCCTGTGCACTCTCACATAAATGTAAGCATAACCAAAGAAATGGTTTTTCCTTAGATGGTTCCATAATACTCATAATTATTCCTCAAACTAGACACAAGATTGCTAGAATGCCAAGTCAATTACAAAGTGGCAATATCAATAAGACATTGCTAAATGATTTGAGGTTGAGATTGTCTGACATGTTTAGATAGTTACATCTATGCATGCTACTTTGGAAAAGAGCTACCTCGTGACCTGTATATATTACAGAAAAGCTTTCATTTTGAGTACTCGTATGTTAGTATCAGTAATTTACAATTATATAACACCGTTTCTAAAATAAGACCTAATCCGACCAGTTACATTACTGTTAAATACAAACATAAAACAAACACAGTTGCTTGGGACTTTTGATTTGAAAGCTAAATTATTTCATCAAAGGCCACTTCCAGCTACAAATTTAAATGATTATGCAACAAACCATTAAATGTCTAAGAATTTATTTTTAAGAGCATAATGATGGCGCACCATTTAATGTAATGGTAAATATATGTATGATATAATTACATTGTCGTCAGAGACAGCCTAGATTACTGGTGGTTTAAAAAAAGAGTTGTTAATTATTGAAGAATGAGTCAATCCTCTGGACACCCTTTGCAAGGCACTTTTTTCTTTTTGATGTTGGTTCGTCCGGTAGATGTGTAGATGGCCTGTAAAATATAACCAATTAAGTTCAGCTTACAAAACCATGTTCAAAGTAAGTTATTAGAAATAAAATGGATTATATTCTTTAGTAGATACGATGAATTTAATTTCTGCAATGGGCATTTATGAACTCAAGTGGAGAACGTGTGAGACATCGAAATAAATCTTTACGCTCTACCGTTGATGCTATCGTGAATCAGTACAATTTACATTGACATATTCTGTTCAATATGAGAGTCAAAAGCAATGTTTTCGAGCATGCCTCACCAACAACGGCCCAACATGTGCCTGCTTGGTTTCGACACTAAGAAACAGGTTTATGCATGTTAAAAAATATATATACATATTCCTGGTAGTTAAAGTGTAATCTGTGTGCAAGTCATAAAAAGAATGTCCTTTTTGCCCATGGATTCGACCTATATTGATCCGGTTGAATATCAGTGTTAAAATTTATGCAGCTTTATTCACGTTTTTTTGTTTTAAACTATTATCAACATCTGGTATCATATTAGGACTTGTGACAATGCACACTCATGGCAACTTCATAGTGCTGCGATATTGGAATACCGGACCACCAGCACCATGACTCAATATCCCATTTAGTCACATTATCCTGATCATATGTTAGTAATGCCATGGACTATGCTAGGTAGTGACAGGTATACATTTTGTATGTGATTGATTTGACTGTCAGGGTTCAAACCCACGACCTCCTTCCAGCATACTTTACTCACTGTTCCATTGTAATTTTCCCTTTTAATTTATTCTGTGGGGCATCAAAAGTAATTTCAATATCGTATAAGTTAAGTTCTTTTCACTGTGTACTGGCTTTGGTAGCACCAAGCCTGTACAGCCGTTTCCACCCCTTTTGTTTAAATTCCTACTGTTGCTATTCACCGTTTATTTTGCGTGCTTGTGTCACCATGAAGCAAATCACGAATGGCGGCACGGTTGAGGCACGAGTCGACGTGACGACTGAAGGCGTCCTGTGACGTCCACTCCTGACTGAGGTCACACACCGGGCAAGTCATCACCAGGTTCTCGTTCTTCTCACCAGGTGTCCTGCAGGAGCTCTCCGATGACGTCACGCCAGCGTTACTCGGTCCGCCGCACTCAGCTGCCTTCGTCGCTGAACGTTTTACCCGTGATGCCATCGGTGTTCTTTTCTTAGTACGGCCGGAGGCTTTTGGAGTCCTTTTTAATGCAGCTGATGTCTTAGATGCTGACTTGAAGCATTGGTCATCGGAAAGTAGAAGACCCTGGTTGAGACACTCGTCCACATGTTTGTTGAACACTGTGAGATCAGAAGTATCTTGGTGCCTATTGCAAATTGGACAAAACAAGGCGTCCAGAATGGGTTGGACAGCAGAGGTCACATCGAGCTTGCTGCCACCTGGTGTTTCTATCACATCATCAATGCCAGTTTTTTCACAGTGTTTCTGGTGGTTAATTTGTGAAGCCTCCAGCGAATATCTGGTCTCACTATCATCAATTTTAACTTTTAGCTGCACAATTGTGTTATTTGTCTGAGATTTAACTTTTTGTTCTTCGTGACTTGGCATGTCTACACGGCTAACCGATTTTACTTTTGTCTCCGATTGTTCCTTGTCTTCAATCTTCAAAGACATAAGTTCCGGCTCTGTTGATTTAGAGACAGATTTAATATCTGGAGGTGTCCGCCGAGGTTGATCCAATTTAGATATCGTATCTACCCGTTCAGTAACATCATCAGACAAAGTGGCCAGATCCTTTGGATTTCGTACAAGACATTCATCAATGTGTCTGTTGAATTGATTCAGGTTTGAAACAGCTATGTCCTCAGAACATATGGGACACACAAAACTTTTCTTTTTGTTGGGAAGGTTCCCAGTACGCTTCCACAATGCCGTTCCTTGTGACTTGGATCCTCTATCTTTGGAAATCGGAATCTGTGTGGCATGCGAGTTGAATGTACAGCTGCTGATGGAAGAAATCTCATCGGGGTGTGGCAGCGGGCTAGGTGGCGCCACTGAGGTAGACTTCGGGCTAGGTGGCGCCACTGAATCAAAGTCCAACCGAGGTAGGCCAACTGAGGTCAACACAGGGTTAGATAGCGCCACTGTACAAGCTTCCAGGCTAGGTGGACCCACTGAGGTAGACTCCAGGATAGGTGGCGCCACTGAAGTAGTCTGCACTCTTGGAGGGTTGGACTTCATCTTTAACAACAGACTTGTGATCGTACACTGTTTTTGTTCTCCCACTAAATTCTTTGGCATCAAATTCGACATTCGCACACCTGTGTAAACAAGGAAACAGAATGGCGTCCTCCAATTGAATTTAGTGTATTATATTGTGAGCTGCTTTGCAAAAGACACTATGCCGTAAAACATATTAATATCAAACAGATATATGATTAAGATATTAGCTGCCCATAGATCTTATACCCCTGTCACACTACGACGTTTCTCTCCAACGCGCGTCGACGTGTTGGATCGTGGTTAAATGCACCACACAAACAATATCTCTTGGTATTCTACTAACCTGGTGTGTGGAAAAACCCTGATACATGTGCAGACGTAAAATATTTAGCAGCTTTAGGATATTCATGAAACTATGACGATACAGAAATGGACTACTAGGTTACGATCTTTTAATGCACTCAAAATATGATGGGATAGAACTTAAATTAACATACAGAAATTGACATAATTCGAAAATAACATTACAAAACAGGTAATATACCGAAGAGAGAATTTATCATTTTATTGACATAATTATCAGCAGTAATTTGAAGGGCTCACATACCCATTAGCCTGAGCCTTAGCGGGTCTGGCTGACAGTGCAATATCTCTGTCCTCAGTAATTCACGAGCTGCCCCATAAATCTGCTGTGTGTCACACGTCGCGTTCAGCAGAGTCTGCGCGCGCGTCATAAGCCGGAAGTTGACAGTCTTCAGTTTTATACCAACCGTCTTGCCCTGGTAGAAAGGTGAGTTATACACACCGCTTAAACATACACCAGGCGGTAGGATTTCAGATTTCATGGGAAACACTTTTTGGGTGCCGTGACTGGTACTCATGGGTAACTGTTTTTCGGTTCTGTAAAATTGGTGATAGGTACCAATTCTTGAAACAGTTAATTAAATTTCGGAGAATATTTTGAACACACCTGTGCAGAAATTGTACATATACCTTTAATCATCTACAACGTAATGAAAACAAGTTTTGTCAAGTAAGACGATTCAGTAACTAACCTGTTATACGAATTCACCTGAAATTGGTAGTAATACTGACCGTTGGGCTAGTCAAGCTGTCACTATTATAGTCAGACAACCCTAATTTCCTTTCTCAGCTGTAGAGGGTTATATAAACAGTTCACTGACTATCGCTCCTCAAATCATACTTTGACTAATAGTGAATTTGAAGCCATTTGAACCTATTTATTATGCCAATATTATTCGTGATAGTGTTCCAAGCTAGTTGCACCATTCGCATATATACTACATGTATTATGTTGCACTCATTGGTAGTTCCCTACCCTCTGCATATGTGCTGGTCCAAGGCATTGATGAACCTGAACATCTGCTCACATGCACGCAAGCAGACCAACCCTAGTGTTTAGGGGTCAGTCACACTACAGCTTGCGACCAAAGCACAAAAAGAAGGCGGGGAAAACAATGGTCGGCGATTGGTCGGCAACCTCCGGACGACTATTTTGGTAGCGAGATGGTTGTAGCTTCTGCACTAAAAACATTGCAACCAAAATGATCGCATGGAGGTCGGCAACCACTTTCAGCACTTGCGACCGGTCACCAGTTGGCCTTTTGGTTGCAAAGTGGTCTCAAGGCGTAGTGTGACTGAGGCTTAAGGCATTGACTGCATGCAGCCGAACACCACTGTAACTACTTCTTCCCATCGAAATTTGATTTAAATATATTATTGATAGGCCTTTATCATGGGGTACTTAGTCTAATGCTGCTGGACAGATCAGACCCTCCATTCTACGTTGGAGTCCAAATATCCCACTTTAAGTGGACTTCGGTGGATAATTCTAGAACATGCAGATTAAAATAACACATATAGCGAATATAGATGTGACAAATAAATGTTAAAATAAGGTGACAGTCTTTAAACACAAAGGTACGCCGGCAACCTTTAATCAATGGTCGCTGCACAGGGTCCCAAAACAGAGGGACGAAGGGACTGAGTTTCACATCCTAGCAACAAAGCTCAAGTTTGTTTTGTTGGGGGGCTCTTACGTCCTGGCAACGTCTAAGGTCATATCAGGATGGTATCGACCTGTGACAGTGCCCACTCATGGCGACTTTATTGTGCTGTCCCACAGAAATACCAGGCACCAGCACTCTGATCTGATTGACCACTCAGTCATATTATCATCACACTGAGCTACTCAGTCATTGTACTATCCTAGTAATGCCATGCGCCAGGTTATGTAGTGATAAGTATGAATTTTATAAGTCATTGTTTTGACTCGACTGGGACTCGGAACTCCCAACCTTCCAGATGGGAAGCCAGCACTCTAACCGATACAGCCACCGCGTACGATCACTTGAGCTCATATTAGGAAGGGTGAAGAGACTCTTATATCATGCATAAAATTACCAAATTTAATGGAAAACAAATATGAAAGAAAGAATTAACCCCATCACTTGCTCGCTCACTCACTCATTCACAAACTCACTTATTTCACTCAATATCCTCATATAATCAGATTAAGTGATACTCTGTATCCTACCACAATTTGTTCATCACTCAGGTCCTCGGCAAGTGACTCGCACAGTTCATGGCATTTCTGATAAAGCTCCTTGGGCTCACGGATCTCGGAAAACGTCCTGCATATAATATAGAAAAGACCATTATTTATTATGTGCTTACTCTCCAAGGTTCAATCATTTGGACCTCCCATACGACTAGTAACATACCATGGGACTGTTATCCACATATTATCAAAGTTCACTCGGCATCGTAATTCACGATTTTATAGAACTGAATATATACAATTGATTGATTGGTCTTTGTTTTACGCCATATTGGCTGCAAAGGCCATATTCACAGTGAGAAGTATTTAACTTTATTCTCTCCATTTTCGTTTAATCATCCGCTTTAGATAGAGTGTAAAAGCATACAATCAAATTTGTGTCAAAAGACGCTTATGAAGTTAAAAAGTTCACAATTATAAAAATTGTGAGCTTTTTAACTTCATAAGTGAAAATAAAATTGTAGATGACATTTTTAGTAAATTGGTAAAAAAATTAGTTTAATTAATGATATGAGGTGGTACAGTCCGAATATAGACGATTAACATAATTTCATCAGTTAGTTTTGGCAAATTAGGTATATTGGTAATAGTGCACATACCTTTCAACACTCATGCTTTTCCTTTCTCCGTCCCTTTAATAAAAGAGAAAGAATTTATATGCCTACGTTGAAATTGCCATGACAATTTGAAATGATCAAATCTGTGGCACATGACAGCAGACAATGTAGGATCTGTGGGGATCTTGTATCTAACTAGGTACCAAATTTGAACATCAGGAGTTTAAACTTTATTTATTTATTTTGGAGGGGGTGCTATTTTTCACTCGCCTCACGGTTCTCATCTCCACATTTTATTGTTTTCTCCGCTATAATCGTACCGTTCGACCCTGGTCGAGCCGATGCCGGCGGAGATTCTGAGGAAGTAGTTGAAGGAGACTTCCGAGTACAGATGGCGCAGCACCCCGCGCCGTGTGAACAGGTCGGAGCATGTGTCCACCCCCACACTCCGCAGCAGCTGGGTGGCCACCTTGCCGATACCGCTCACCTGCAACACCGCCATTTTATGTGTGCAGTCTGGTTTGAATTAATTCTTGCTTTGTCTATTCACACACAAACCTCAAGTTATTCAACTCTTTAATCCAGCCCATGCCCGGTGCTGGCCGTCGCGATGCACACCCAATCATATTGTTTCTTAAGTCCAGATCAAAAACCTTGTTAAAAAAATAATACTTCATACTCATTGAAGATCTTCACATCAAATTATTGTACATGAATATGTAGTATGTAGGAGTTTTTTGTTTTTTTTTCAAGTTCAAACAAACAATAGGAAATTAAACCAAACAAACAAGAACGTCTCTGCCAGACTGGCCGGGCGTTGACGCTTTGAATGTTTTTTTTTTCATTTGACCTTTTCTAAAAAAGAAATTACTGTCACAAAAACCGTTTCTTTGTTTGGGTTTTATGTCCTAGCAACATCTATGGTAATATCGTGACGAGTACCGATTTGTGACAGTCCGCACTCACGACGAATTTATTGTGCTGCCCCACTAGGAGATCAGGCCGCCAGTTCCATGATCCAATATAGTACTCAGTTAAAGCTGCATAGTCCGATGAAGCATCAAATTATCAAAACCAAAACAAGTATATCAATTTGATTATACATATCTAACTAAAATACTGGTGCACTTGTTAAACATTTGTCACCACACAGAAGGGAATACTAAGGCAATATAATAGAACCTATTACTGCAGAAACCTATGGTGTCAGAGTTTTGGTAAGCTTGCCAAAACTAATTTTGCTTGTTTGCACTTCAAATATCTCAAAAGTTAGCTATTTAAAATAACAGTTACTTCAAGTGAAAGTGATCACACTAATATCTTTATCTCAGAAAATGACAGAAAGTCAAAACCCATTGGACTATGCAACTTTAATATTATACTGATACCGTAGCTAACTAGTCCTATCCCAGTAATACAGAGCGCCAAGCTAGGTAGCAACAATTATCAATTTTGTGAGTCATTCGGCTGGTATTCGAACGCCCGACCTTCCGGCACGGGAGGCCTGCGCTGTACCGATTGGGCATCTGCTCCAAAACTGGTTTGGGTAGTACTAAATATTGATGCGGCTACATCTGAGAATCAAGTATAGGCCTATTGTTGTTTTGTTTAACCACGAATACATCATTTAAAAAAGTAAACAGTTATATTTATTCTCTAATAAAAGAAAGTGAAAATATTTTGTTTACCTTCCTTATATCCAGCTTGCTAACAAAGTCTAGGACGGCCTCTCGAGAGGACGGCATATAATACTGGCCGTTGGGCTTGTTCTGATCAGAGCACACTTTAGCCAGCATAGTGTTGGGTGCGATACCTGAAACACAAAAAGGCACCCATGAAGTTAACAAATAGCAAACATAGTGCATAAAGCTTAGAATAGTAAATCATGTTTTGTTTATCTCCATTTAAAATAAAAACAAAATCCTTTCAAAATGTATGCATTTCACTGCCGTGCCTGGCGCTCAAAATTTCTATAATATAAAAAGGAGAAATGGAATTATAAAAACCAATCGTAGGCAATTCGATTTTCGCCTGCTTAATCAACTATACAAATATAAAAAGAATTTAATTATCCTTTAATTTTAAACAATGATTTGCTTTCAACATTATTGTAGTGTCATGTAAAGCTACATTATCCGATAAATGCATACAATTTTCGAAACGGCTTTATACCAGTTATAATTATTAACCTAATCTTATCTTCTGGTGTGCCATGATAGCTAGACAATATAGCACGGAATGAGGAGTCTCATCAGCACATTACACAACAATGTCAATTAGACCTCCAATAATAGCTATTTAGAATTAAATGTACTTAGCCTTAGGCATTTAAAAACAAAATGATTCAGTGGTTGGCAGTAGTTTTTACCCCGTATCCACAGAGAAAATGGCAAAAATGTTTACATTTAATTCTCCCATATTATTTCTTTTTATAAGCCTCGCTCTCACACAGAATGTAAAAGCTTACAATAAATGATCAATTTTGTGTAAAAAAAAGATTTCAAAACAACACTGCATGGACCATGCCATGGTGTCTGACCGTACCTGCGCTTGCTGTGAGTTTAGTCTCCCAATGAATTCGGGCCCTCATTTCTCGAACAGCCTCTTCTGCCGACATTCCAAAGGTTTCCACCTTACCTTGCGCCGCACACCGTTGTTTCCCGCACACATTACATGTCGTCTGCTTGTCGGCCATGTTGGTCGACGCCGCACCCTCGCCCCTGTCCTTTATCGGGTCACCGCTGTCACCACTGTCACCACTTACAGCAACCACTCCACTGCCGCTGTCAACCGAAGGAGCCCCCACCGTGTCACATCGACACAGCTCTTCCAGTGTCAACATCGTCTGGAATGTTCGCTCGTCTTCACCGAACGCCGCCCTTTTCTCCAAGTGTGACGTCATGTCCAGGAAGGCCTCGTCCAGGCTCATCGGGCTGAAGTTGGGATCGTAGTCGGCCATGACGGCGCGAATCTGCTTACTGACGGCTGTGTACTTCTCGAAGTTTGTCGGCACAATGACGAGGTCCGGACACAGCTTGCGGCCAATGAAGCCAGGCATAGCCGCTCGCACACCGAAACGCCTCGCTATGTAGTTGGATGTGCTCTATTCAAAGAGAAGATATATATTAACACATCACCTCTCAGGCTTCAGCAGTAATAAGACTCCATTAATTTGACTTAGTAGTATACTCGTCCATACAACACCAAATGATTAATAAGTGCTCTAAATCAAATATTTAGATTCAAATCTAGATAAGACATAAGTGCTTTGGTTTTGACAATTTGAAGCTGTCATCAGACTATCAAGATTTAATCGGTTTCACTTGAGATTCGAGCTTATCAAGAGATTGTGATTTATTAGAGGTAGGCTTATTAAGAGTTGATGGTAGTTTTGGTTCAAGTTGCCACGGCCTATTCACAAGATTACTTCAAATTAAATTGCTCACCAGCATGGAGTTGCTGCCGACAGCCATTGGTACGTGCTGTAAGGCCGGGTCGTCCTTCATCTCGACGGCTGCATAGAACATGTCCATGTCCACATGAACAATAGTCCGACTCATGTCCCGCCCAGCCTCCAGCGTCTGGAGTATCTGGTCAGCCTGAAAGCATTGCACAAAGTCAAACTTACCACTCATCTTACTTCTCGCGGGGGATCGCGAAAAAAAGGGAGGGGGTGGGACCTTTCTCAGCCGAGACCCGATACCAAAATTGCATTCATTAAATTTTAGGGGGAAACTCATAACCATATGTTCAATATCATTTCGGAAATGCCGGTTTTTGTCAGATCACCAAAGTTATAAAAAGGAGCAGTAACATGACCAACACAACTTCACTTATTTACAATTACCATGAGCGAATAAGACAATGCATAATTTGTATATCTTGAAACAACCTATTGTCTGAGAGTTCTTTAGGATCCGATAATGCATGGGGCTCCAGGGGGGGGGGGGGACTATTACAGATATTCTTCCCGAATGACTCTCCTTAGCTGTGATGTTGACCAGGGACACAATTTTGTTAATAAGATAGCCGTTCTATGCAAAATAGAACTGCAACATGTTCAGACTCATGGCCTTGTCAGTATTTACAGAAATGGGCTAGAAAGGTGACGATCACTACAATAGGGTTCCCCATGGACAATATTACAGAGCTTTTGATTTATAGTGAATTTGCCTTACATATGTGTGACATGATCTGATGTGACATTTGGGCAGAGATTGAACCTACGATCTGCTGTATGACAGGCGGGCACTGTGTAGAACCACTGGGCTACCGTGCCCACTACTGCCTCATGGCATGGTGTGCAGCTAGTTGTCTCACCTCCTGCTCTCCGGCTTGCATCTGTTCGGAGGTGAGGAGTGTCAGTCGCCGCTGCATCTCCTCAACGCGAGCCGCCATCTGTGCTTCTTTCTTCATTTCATTTTCGTAGAATCTGGACCCTTTAATTACAACCATGCCATCGCATTTATCTGATTAAACAAGGGAAATTTAAGCCGCGGACCATTGGTCTTCCTTATTCCACTACTTTTTGTCCTATCCTAGTAATGCTGAGAGTCAGGTTAGTTAGTAACAAGTATAATTAGTTTGTCTCAGTTGGAATTCTATCTCACGATCTACAACATGGGAAGTGGGTTCTCAACTCACTCAGTATTTCCTCTGTCATATAGTGGCTGGCCTATATTCTCCGGAAACTGATGGACGCCATAGTCGCTTGTCATGAATGACATCAAACCGCGAGTATGAATTTCCACAGGTTCTACACCCGGGTAGTTAGTTTTTGCTAATTACTTCCCGCAGTTATGTTTCTGTGAACTGAATGAGAGGTGAATTTTCATTTGATTTAAAAAATCTAATTCCTTGCTAGTATGAAGCAAGTCAAGTGTGATATGCCACACATTTTCTGGATTGCTGTGTCACACTATAGTACATAACAGTGCCTTGTCGTCATTATATTTCTTGGTTGTTCTCTCCTATACACAACCTATATGACATTAACTCACTTTATTACTTCTCACATGAGCAATGTTTCGATTGTGCGCTGCCAATCCAACTTCCAAAATGGCTGCTGTGCAGGTGCGATTGTTCGGTCTAATATTAGCACTGCAGTGTACGTATAATTACTGCTTCATGCTTCCTTTTTGGGAGGGGGGGGGGGAGGAGGAGGAAACCACGCTGAAACCTAGATAAATGATTCACCCCTACCCACAATAAGGCACCATAGATTGCAACTTTATGTGGCTATATCCATAACCCAGCCTTCCGACACTTTTTCTAATGGGTTGTTCAGTATCTCTGTAACAGGAAGAGGGCTACAGGAGTGACTAAGTGCAACCATGCATTGCTTTGTAAAGGAATTGAGTAGGAACTATTTTAAATAGATTTAATGCCCCTGCTTACCTTTTGAGGCTTCGTAAATGATTTTATTGATGCGTTCCCTGTCAAGTCCCTGCATGCCTGCCTTGTAATCATTAAGCTGCATCCTGGAGACAAGCCCCTTGTTCTCCTGCCCTTCCCTAGTGCTATGGGAGGACATTCCTTTGTATGTTGAGGTTAGATTCTGCCGGTTTGAATCACTGTAACCGCTCCCCTTTTTAGTAGATACCCCAGACGATTGGGTTGAGGATGTTTCTGTTTAAAAAATCAGAATCAAGTATTATTTATATTCACTGAAGCAAGCAATTTGTCGTCTTTATTAATTTAGATCTCATTAATACGCCATGTTTTTTTTTCTCCCTGAAATTTAACCCACTCTGAAGATTTCGTGTAACAATTCTTAAATATATAGATGAATCCACTCCTTGTGGAAATAAAATAAAAAAGTCCAAAAATTAAATATCATTACACAAAGAATATATAGTTATCTGAAAAATGGAAATGGAAGGATACTAAAAATCGACAATGAATATCAAAAAAAATTTTCCTTACAATAAACTTAAATTGCACAAGCCCCCAAAGGTGATGGATTGAGTAGTATACAAGTTGACAATTCTGATTCAAGTACATACCTAGTTCAATACAAATCACATTTATGTACAACCCAGTTCTTTGATTTATTGATATTTTTATATTTACCATATCCCTGCACCGCATCCTCTGGACCGGCAACCAATGGTGCAGACCAATCTACTTCATCCTCGTCACTTAGAATATTCTCTTCCACATACGCCATGTCTTCCTTCCTTGGGGCTCACTGTAAAGGTATGCAATTAAAATATGTCACGGAAGGTGCCATAAAATCTTGCAAATAGGACCACACTATTCAAAAACTTCTTTATTTTCCACCTCTGATATTAAGTGATAAGCGTTGGCGTAGTGACTCCTATGTTGTTGCATAAACATAATTATATTGTAAAAGCAACCACTAAATTACCATTCTACCATTGCGAACTAACCTTCTTTCACATATCCCTAACTAGAAGGCATAGATATATAACTATTTTTCATATCTTCAAAATTGTTAAGATTCGAGACTTCATTACAATTTACATCTCTACCGGAAAGATTAATCAAATATCAATACCTTGCTTCCTGTGTAAGACCAACCACTTACTCTAAAATATAAAAAGGTTACTGAATAGATAATCAATTTATGATTTGACGCGAATATTTCAGATTATATCCAGGTTACAAACGACAATAAAACAAAGATTTATGGTTCTAAAGTACACATACCTATAATCCAATACATTTGAAGGTGAAATTGCAACAATCAAAATGGCTTATCCAAAATCAACTAGATTAGTGTAAAAATAGCTTTTCTTAATATTCTATGGAAATGTAAAAGAACGCTGGAGCAGAATGGACTAATTTTTAACCAGCCTTGAATATATAAATAAATAAATTTATTGTAGTAACTGATATCCAAAAAGGTATAATTTCAGTACACTTCCACGACACTGTACGGCTTTTGGACTGACAAAAATGGCTTGAAAAAATCTTGGTCTCTTTTCGGCGTACTTTAAACCACTACTACTGCTGCATAGTTAATAATTGAATCTGCTGTCATCGAAGGTAAATGACAATAGGCTAAATTTGCTATGAACAGCATTAAGGCTACGGCAGACCAATATTGGTGAGTTACCGGTGTCGCAGTTACAATGCGCATGCATTTCTGCCCGATTGAGATTGTACTCAGGTTTAATAATTTGTTAAGTTGTTAGTGCGGAGGTTAATATATACAATTAGGTATCACAATGGATAAAAATAACAGTGATTTTTATTGCATTTTTGTTGTTGCTTTTAATAAAGGATGGCAAGAGAAGCAAATAAATACAAATTTTATTAAGATACCTTTATTAGTTCAAAATTTATGAGACTTTATAATGTAATTAAATTGACCAAAAAAGTGTTGTTTTTCAACATTAGCTCTGAACCAAAGTTAAGGGGTCTCTAACTTAAATATTTGAAGTCTCATATGTTTGAAATTCATGATATTCATTCAGTACTATACACACATCAAGCCTATTTTTTTTCATACCTGTTACATAATTATTTTTTCCGATAATTATGCACCAAACTTGGCTCAGACAGCAATTTCAGAATTGTAAAAGTAACTAAAAGTTCAAAATTAGGGGAACAGAGAAGACTTTTTCAACATAACTTCCGAATTATCAAAGATAGAGGCCCAAAACTTGGCAGTATTACTACTGATACTGCCTTGTCCACAGTTAGATAGTAAAATACTACAAAAACCTTTTTTTTTTTCAAGTTCTATGCATTAACATCAGCTAATACTGCAATTTTGGACTCAAATACTGGCTGAATTCAGGGGTAGGGGGAAACCTTTTCCATCATAACTTCACAACTATCAAAGATACAGGCCTAAGACTTGGCAGTAATGCTACTGGTACTCCATTGTCTATGTTTAGAACATAAAATAGTAGAAAAGTATATCAAGTATTGTGCATTAAAATGAGCAAAGATGGCGATCAGTTCATCATCTTTCTCAATTTAAGACATTCTAAACTTCAAATTCATCTGACACGGTGAAGTGAATATCATGGTACTGTATGTACAATTCTTTGATGTAATTAAGTTCAACTACTGACCACGCCTGTCCTCTTACCTTCAGAGGATTCATCTCCACATCAGAAGCAATCACATATTTAGCATGGGCTGTGGCCAACAAAATATGTTGTTTGGACCACACTTTAAAAATTGAATGGTTGCAACAGTAGGAGAGTCTACATTGATCACCATTCCAATATACCATTCAGTTTCATAAGCTACACACACCCATATACCTTGTCGTTCAAATCTGAACACATGCTTTATTTGGGAACTTGGATCATGTAACTGAGTAGGTTCTATTTCTATACAATTTTCTTTGCTTGAGGCTCCAAGTTCTTTCTTTCTTCACTTGGTCATACTACTATTACTAGTAGTGTTAGTGTCACTGTCAGCATCACAAGATACACTTTTCCTCTTTCCATTTACGATGACTGTACTGGTAGTAGCAGTAGGCTTAGTAAAAACATTTTCAAGATTTTCTGGATGAGACTCTGCAACTGCAAGCACCAATTTTAAGTCTGACAACAGATCGATTAATTTTTTTTGGCCAAACATCAACCGTTTATCCTTGACCTCCAATACTATTTTCAGATATCTCATTTCATTTTTGACCATTTCCAATCTTACTTTGTTGTTTTCTTTGTTTTGGTCACAGCTTTTCATCAAATTATCTACATCCCTTGGTGCTTTACAAGGTCCCCCATGGCTATACACACTATCAATTAGCTTCTGAGAAATTTCCCTTTGCACACTTTCTTTCTCAAGTTTTTTTCGTCATATTTCCTCCAACTTAGCTTTTATTTGTTTTTGTACCTCTTTTTCAACATTTCTGTGATTTTCCCTCAGCTTCTCACTTTTTTCTGCAGCAACTTTCATTAGGTTAGCCTTTTCCTGTGGAGATTTGGATGATAGCCAGGAAGAAATTGTTTTATTTTTCTTAACCATCTGGACACTCGAATGGAAATGGGCAGAACCATGACGTCTTCGAAACTGGCTAAAATCCAAGTCTCCAAACTCATACTCAGAGACTAAGTTTGTCACATGACAATGTTTCATCTTTTGCCTTAACTCTGGGGACACCTCTTCACCAAATTTTCCTCCAGGCAAAAAATCACATAACTGCCTTTCAGTGACAATGACAAATTTTGCCATCATTCTCTCCAGGGCTGATTTTGTGATTTCTTTCATTGCTTCATTTTCAGCCAAACTTAAGTTTTCTTCTGTCAGAGCATCGGAAACTTTGCTCGGAGGTACAGAAAAATCTGGGAAGACACTTATGGGTTCATTTAGCAATACACGACTGTCCTCTGCCCACTCTTTCATCTGATCCAACATTGACTGGATATATTTGTATTGGTCCACATATTCTACTCCCCCTTTCAACATATTCCAGAATGGACCACTAATACAAAAGTATACGAGCCCAAGTGCCCTTACAAGTGCCCCTATCTCTATACTCTCATTGTCAAAGCGTACACTATCCAGTTTCAGGTTTAATGGTGGTGCCATATAAATTATAATTAGTCAAAAAGCTTTTAATGTGATTTCTATGATAAAACAGACTACCAGCTCCTTCAAAAAAATTGTTGAACCTGTTCATCCGGAAGCTTGTTACAAATGAGGTGTCATTTATGATCTCGGAACAAAATGCATCCCAGTCACTCTTGCAGCCACTCTTTGCATCGCCACGGGGCCCGAGTACATCACATGCCGTTCTGATGAATCTGCCGACTGAAGACTCCCCGGATGAATTGAACCTTGCAAATTTGGCATGTGCACCCCTCCCCAAACGAGTCCCACATTGAAATTCTATATCTTTTTCAATTTGTTTGAGTGTGGTTTCACACGCAGTTGATACGCCGAGCAAAAAATTTGCATTACAGTTCAGGAAGTAAAAATCCAAGTTATCACTGTCAGTTTCATCCAACTGTTCTTTTCTGTACTCAGCAAGTTTATTAAAAAATGCTTTATTAACACTGGCTCTATCCGTCATGGTAGCAAACATTTTACTCAGAAAAGATTTGTACATGCCATCCTTGTTTTCCTCACTACATATTTGAGTCAGCTCTTGTAACATACATATTACATTGTCCAACAATGTACAGCTGTTCTCAACAGATACAGTATGAAACCCAGCAGAAAGTGTCTGCCCAGAATTCAGGGTCACTTGATGACACACACATTTTTTCCCATCCCTGGTGGTACCATCGACATGCAAGTCCCATCTATCTGACTTTAGCATTTCTTCTACAAGTTGCAGCTTACTCAACACATGGGCATGATCTACAAAGTTTATAGCTGAGGTGGCTGACACAGTGTCTGACACTTTTTTGCCAAAAACCCATTTGAACACAGTGTTCACTACATCACCAGCTTTATTTGTTGGAATGTCATATTCACAACACAGTTCCATTATACACTTTTTAATCTCTGTTTATGGCTTCCCTGGTGCATCTGTTTTTACAGCAATTTCTTCTGTCAAGAATAAAGAACACTCAGCCTGCAGTCCAATGTAGTCTTGTTGTGCTGCATGTGCCATATTCTTTGCTTTTGTTTTTTCGGCAGTGACAGATTTGACCTTTAGTCTCTGTTCCGTTAGTTCAGTTTGCAGGCTTCTAATTTTTTGTTTTAGACTGGAGATTTCTTCTTTCACACTTTGTTTTACCAGGGCATGTAGACAAGCCTCTTTGGACTCTAGATAGATTTTCTTTCTACGTATTGCTTGGTACTGCGCACTAGATTTTATTTTGTTCAGTTCAGAGGTCTTTTCTATCAAATTTGCATTACATGCATTCAGTTCTCTTTGTTGCCTGTCAATTGCTGTTTCACTGACATCACACTTTTTTGCTAAAGTTACAACATATTTGTCAAGTTCCTGAACTTTATCATACTGTGTTTTGCAACTTTCTTTCAATGTTGCTACTTTCAATTTCATTTGATCCAGTTCATCCTGATGGTTATTCACTTTATCATTTAATTGGTTACACTCCTTGTGTAGTTTCTCATTTTCCTTCACAGTTTGTCTAAGTGTCTGCACAAGATCCTTGTCTCAGTCACTGCCACAGTAATCATGATGAGAGGTGCCTGTTGTGTTATCTTTTGCAGGTTGAACACACAGAACAATGGTTTGCTTTTTAAATGATACAGTTAAGGGACCTTTCTTTTTTTTCCTAACAACATTGAACCTGCTCTGTATGGACTTCAGACATTTACGCAAAGATGCTGCAGTGAACTTCCCTGGCCACAAAGAATTTACAACTGGAAAAATGTTGGCTGTATACTCTTCTGCCAATTCCAACAGGCACCCATTTGTAGGTAAATTCTGAGGGAGAGTAGCATTGAGTGGGTCACTGACTGTTGTCCGCAGAATCTCAAGTTCGTCACAAAAGGGCCCTGAACCAACAAAAAAACCAGGTCATTAATTATAGTAATATGTACCTTGAATTTCCTGTTATGGTATTAAACTACCCTCTACACCAGTTAATATCAACTTAGTTAATATCAGAATATGATCAATAATTAACATCAACTACAGAATTTCTATATTCAATACATACACATAAAAACAAGGATCATAAACAAAATGTTAGTTTAAAAAATACAAAGAGTAGCATCCTGTTCTAACATTAACAATAGTTCAACTATCATTGTTTAAAATATCAGACAACAAACTGGACTTACCTATACTCTTCAAATTGGTGGAAATTTGTAGAAAATTCTTCCACTCTTCCACTTTTATGGCTTTCAATGACAGCAATGTCTTTTCAATGAGGTGTCAGGTCTTTCTTTGTGGAAATATCGGGTAAATATGACTCATCCAAGTCCCAACTTTCTCCCAGGAAGCTTGTGTATGGATCTTTATGTGGTACAGCTGCAGAAGCAATGTGTTTGTGACTTCATGGCCCAACTTTGGTACATTTGGACGTCTGCCTCTGCCTTGTCCACAAACGATGCTCTGTAGCAGTCTATATCGGGCATCATCTGCACAGAATAAAGAATAATTATGATGATTACCACCAAATGAAAATGATAAAAGTCATTAGAAATAAACTTTCCAGTGCCAGTTACCGTTTTCAAGTGATAAAAAAGAAATGCTATACTTGAAACTACGATCGTGGTGGGCGATGATACATCGATTTGACAGGGGCCACTATATTTCATTTTGATGCGATCGTACGCAGCGATTTTTCCCGCTGAAGCATATAATGTCCAAAATTCACTCAATACCTCAATAAAAAATAGATAGTAACTTTTACAACACATTACACTATCATCTGAATTTATTTGGCTTATTTTGGGGCGCAGATATCCATCCATCCGATCCTAAAATTTGCCAAGTGGCTGACTTGGAAATCCAAATACGGCCATTGCCCATTCCGCAGCGCGTAGCACAAATAACATGGGCATCTTTTAACTTGGTTTCTGAATATATTATACAAGGTTCAAGCTTGTTAAGACATAGTTTGATACAATATATACTAATAAAACGTTTACATACCTATTTCTTTGAATACATCATCCATAAGTGTGTCAATTTCATCCATATTCACCAGTTTTCTGATCGCTCGAATTAACAAAATGGCGTCGGTGTCCCGGTTCTCTCCTTTCCAAATCATGCGGAGCTAGCCACCTTTCAATTTGATTTGCGCGCTGCACGATACATATACTTATTAAACCAATATTCCGATGTAAAAATACATAAATTGAGGTTTATTGGCATATAATGCTTTTCTTAAAATTCATATTAGAATATTATTTTACGAAATGCTTGAATTTTGGATTGATATGATCATATATTATTTTTCAAAGAACTATGTTGTATTTTATACTAAACTAAAGCTAAGAATATGTTCTATCAAATGAACAATGCTTACAGTGCTTTGGAATTATGGCAGAGTGCGCAGGAGAAATTTAGGCACCCGATGTCAATTTCAATGCCGCACTGGTGTGATACAAATGTGTCAAAATCACAAAAACATTGTCTTTTCAATCTTGCAATGCATTATAATATTTTTGGGCCAAATAAAAAACAACACGACCATTGAACAGAACTTTTCACAAGCTTTCATTCAGTACTTTTATTGTGTTTGTGAACGCACTATTTGTGGTGCTACGGCTTTTTAAAAAGATCATTTTTATAGCATTCAGCCATGCACTCAAGTGTGATTGGAGCACCTATTGTGATACCTAATACAATAGAGCATAAAATATTCACTACAAATTACAATGATTCCTGAAGGAATCCTTATTTGTCTTGAACTAGATTTTCAGATCTCCTCCACAGACAGAAGGAAGTCAGAAATTCTGACATGATTCCAGGCTTGACGCATGCGCATTGTGAAAAGACCCACTTTAAACCGGGTACCTTTTGAAACTGCGACACCAGCATTTCTACAACACACGGCATATGAGAGATCAAAAGAAGTGATTTCCGTTAACCTCCACCCCCTACCATAGTCTAATAAATTATGAGAAGACCTTCATGTGCAAGTTACCGATCACTTTATTTCAAGATGCACTACAGTATATAACAGATTATTCAAAAATACACATTATAATACAACACTAAAGGCAATAACAAAACAAAACAAAAAATTGGGTAAATTTATTTCGCCGGGCTGAACAATAAAACATCATGAAACAGTTGGATTGCTGCAAAATTATATTCACCATTACAAAAATAAATTAAAGAAATATATCTTTAATATAAACACCACACACATATCTATGAATACTGTCTAAATGTAGCAGGATAAAATAGTATTAATAATTATTGTGCTGTTGTATTATAAATTACATTCCGATGTGGCCATACCATATAAATAAATAAATATATATACACACATATATAAAATACAGCTTCGTTTTTAATTAGGAAGTAGAAAATATTCACTACTCAATAGTGATAACTTATTTTAAAATTTGCCATATAACTTTGAGCTTATTCATAGAACAGACTAATACAAAATCCTACTTAAGCATTCTACTTGATTTTTCAAAGATTTAGGTCATGAGTAGATTTATGTATATATGTGAAATATAAGAATTATATATATATAAATTGGCGGCGCTGCCTTTGCTTCATTATTTATTATTACTACACCTGTACCTATGCGATTTGCTCCGGGCCTATTGGCTCTACTGTCACTTCCGGTGCCGATCTGCCACCAAATCGCCATTCGCTTTGAAATTTTAAGCTTGACGGACGTGGCGCAACAGGCCTCAGTCCGTTACTTGCCAAACCTGTGGCTTGCCAGTTATGCTGATAGGTTATTGCACTATTTGTTGTGTGTTACACAGAGGAGGTAGCCAGAACACTGTAATCAAATGGCGGACAATAGCCCAGTAAAAAGGAAGACTAGAAGCAGCACCAAGGCGAATCGCGACATAAAACCGGTAGACTCCGATACGTCTGACTCCAGCATCGAACTGTCAACGTTAACGCTAATGGAGAAGACAAAGTTGGCCCAAGAAATAGGAGATGGAATTAGAGGAAGAAGTTGCTGCGCTTATGGATGTGAGGAATAAGCTCAGACTGGCAAAGGAAAATAGGAAGACTGGTGGCGGAGGGATCAGTGTTGGACAAGAAGGACATGTCTTTACAAGATTATCAGTCAGTGTTCGAACATATCAGCTTTTTTACCAAGAGGGCGAAATACAACAAGTTCTACGATATCGCACACACTGACTATGACCGGGCGATACACAAATTAGCATTGAAGCAGGGCTTCTCCGCATTCGGGAGGCTAAGCATGAGGTTTTATGGATCACAGCACATGCTCCCGAAAAAGTCGACTGCCACTGGGGGCAGGTGCGCTCGTAGACGGGGAGCTGGAGGCAAGCGGGCTTGGTGCGCCTGGAATGGCGAGTCTGGCTGCCCACGATCCAAACAAGAGTGCCATTTCGGGCATTTCTGCTCGTCGTGTAGGTGGTCAGACTAACAGGATTGCCAGGATGAGTTAGGCCTAGTTAGCACAGGGCACCCATCGGTCAGACCTTTGTAGGTGGTCAGACTAACCGGGGGGCGCCACTGGTGACAACCAATTAGTAGGGGCTGCTGATTTAGGAGACCTGACGTGGCTCCACCATCCAGACTGGAGGGTGGGGGGTGACATACTGCGGGTCACGCTCCACCAGCCGGAATGGGGGGGGGGGGGGGGGTGACATACTGCGGGTCACCTCAGCTGACGGTGTGTTAGACGTAAACGTGATAGACCGCTTGATGGGCGAAGTTCCAAGTTTCACCGTCGGAGATAGCAGTATTTTGGGTACATGCTCATGCATTCACAAAATAGTCGCTATCCACCCAGCGGATCGGGTTAAGCAAGGTATCCCTTGGCATTTTAGTCGTGATGAACACAACACTTACATGGTGGACAATAGGTTGTGTATGGGCCTGTCTTTGAGTCCTTTCATCTTTACCCAAATATCGGACTTTGTAGTTTGGTGCGCCCTGAGGGAAGGGGTCGGTTGATCGTGTGGTAAACTATTTGGACGATTTTTGTATTATAGGTCAAACACGGGAGGACACCAAAAGGAATTATTCGACGGTCTTATCAATTCTAAGACGGCTAGGTTTTTATCTGAGTTATAAAAAATTGCTAGCCCCCACTACCAGGATATGGTTCTTGGGTATTAATATTGATTCTTCAACCCTCAAACTTAGTCTCCCGGAAGATAAGCGAGAGAAACTCCAATCTATATTAGCATGGTTTCTTAATAGACGTAAGGTGACTAATAGACAGCCTCGGTGGTTTGCTAGCCCACTGCTCAAAGGTAATAAATACCTGGTGGCCACACTTTCTGTCATAGGATATATGACCTTATGGTAATGGTTAGGAAACAATATTTTAAGGTACGCCTTTCTGGGAGCTTCAGGGAGGATATATCATGGTGGACAAATTTCTCACGAAAGTTTAATGGTAACGCACCTATGATCGGGATGTTCTCCCCGGTCGAGGCCGTCTACAGCAACGCATTAAATTGAGGTTTTGGGGCGACGCACCTGAATGATTGGTTGGTCGGCTCTTTCGATGGGGCATCCAATGGGGCCGTAGCCGGATATGCTGGGCATCACAGGATGCTGGGCATCATTGCAAGCCAGATAAGGGTCTGGGGGACCCCCATATTAACATAAAGGAAATGTGGGCTGTCTTCGCGGCGGCGGTTAGATAGTCTGGCAGCTGGGGGGCCTCGTCGGTCATCTTCATTACCGATAGCGCAGTCGTCCAGGCAGCACTGAACTCGGGTAGATCGAGGTCGCCCGAAATTATGCTGTTGCTGCGGAAACTATTGTAGTAGTCTGAACATGAGCTCTACTATCACGCGGTAGCAGCGGAGACTACGACGCCATCAGCGCAGTACCACTACACTGCGCTAGATGGCGGCACGGGTCACCACCGGTCAGACCCTAGCCGGGCTGACCTCTACTGCGTGTGGTTGACCCCCCCCCACACACCTATAGAGTCGATGTGGGATCTGGCGAGTCAGGGGGCGGGTCAGACAACTACTGACGCCGTGAAGAGCAGATGGTTCAATAAACCAAGGGTGAAGCGTACACTTAATTGAATCTTGGTGTTCTTCCGTGAGTGTGAGAGAGTCGGAGGGCCGTGGGCCATTACACTATTTTGGTTGTCGGTCAAGCACAATTTTCTGTTCGTCTCGACATACAACTGTAACCGTCACATGCGACACCATCGGACTTCGCTTTCCATACCGTTAACTTACCAAAATTACCAGGAGACCCTCAAGATCTTTGCCAATAGGGTGGGCTTGGGGGACCAGGATTTTTCATCCCACTCCCTGCGTCGTGTAGGTTGCACATACTTGTCTATGTGCAGTGCCACGGTAGAGGAACTCCAGGGGAGAGGGGACTGGGCTTCAGATACGATTTCTTTTTATTATTTCAAGACCCCCCCCCCCCTTCAGGTCAGGATTGTGAATGACATGGTGGCCACTGTGCTTGCAGCTGCGGAGTTGGAGGATGACTAGTGTGTTGGGCCCAGTTGTCGTTTTTGCTCAGCCATAGCCCAAGAAATAAATGAGGGCTTCCACCACACTGGTCATCTGCTTTTGTCATGGATTTATAGACGTTTACAGCTGGACAAATTTATGTGAAATATAAGCTTTATATATATATATAAAAATTGGTGGCGCTGCCGTTTCTTATTTCTTTCATTATTTATTTCTTTATTTATTATTACTAATCCTGTACCTATGTGATTTTCTCCAGGCCTATAGTCAATTAAAGAGTGACCCACCCCCGTGATATACTCCCAAATGTCACTTTCCATATATACTAATATATCGCACATATAATGCACAGTAAATACAATAATTGCATATTACAGAGAATCATGCAATCGTACAAAATAACATATCTCATGATATCTAGATCATTTCATCCTGCCATGATAGAGCTCCTTGTGGAGAATTCAGATACTGAACCAGGTACTCGCGCCGTGCCTTGGCACACGCGGAGACAGTGGCACCAGCTGGGAGGCTTGCCTGTCTCAGAATGGGGTCATTTCTCCAGGTACCGGGTGTCACTATGTGTGTATCTTCGTCCTCATGGTCGCACAGACCTGTTGGGAAGCCAACTTTCACCCGAAGCATGTTATGTAGGGCACAGGCCGCCATGACAATAAGCTCAACCTTGGCGGGTTCAAGGGTAATTGGAGACAGGAAGACGCGGAACTGGTTGGACAGGATGCCTAAGGCGTTGTCAACAACGCGCCTGGCACGTGATAAGCGATAGTTAAACACACGCCGCTCTTTCACAGCATCCTGGTAGCTGAAGGGCCTCAGGATGTTCTCTTGGAGAGGAAAGCCATCATCTGCAACCACATAGTACGACAGCGGCCGCTCTTCGCCCGGGCAGGGTGCTGGGTCTGGGAACATCCGCGACTGCCTTTCAAGGGCTTGCTGTAAGGTGCAGCTCTCAAAGACTCCACCATCACTGATGCGACCGTTACAGCCCACGTTTATGCACAGGAACTTGTAGTCGGCGTCAACTAGGGCCATCAGAACTATACTGCACAGCTTCTTGTGCTTGAAGAACTTCGCTGCTGATCCTCGTGGTGGCTTGGTGGTGATATGCTTCCCGTCTAGTCCTCCTAGGCAGTTTGGCATGTTCCATTTCTGCTGGAATTGATCGGCCACACTTCGCCATTCTTCCTGGGTCGTGGGGCACTGAGGAATCAATTAGAGAATGCGTATCAGTTTACAAAATGGGAGAATTCAAAACAATGCCAAAATATATATTAGGCAGATTGCTTGTGATTGATTGTTGTTGCAAGCAACACGAAACAGTCCGTTGGCGATGACTCTAAGGAAAAGGCGTTAGCAATGCTCAAGAGTATGACATTATTGACAGCTGCTCAATGAGCCCCACTCCACAGTCCCTAAACCCCCTCCCCTCTCCCAAGTTGACGAAATGGGTTTTTCAAAGCAGGAGATCTGGCCAACAGACCCCGCCAGTTAAGCTAGTGACAACTATCGGCAGAATCTGGAACTACTCTAGTCGGGTACATTCCCAACTGCCTATGAGTTCACATGCTATATCTCTGTAAAGAATGCTTAAAAAAAAAAAAAAAGCTTGATTACATTCATATATTCATATCACAACAGGATTCAAGATTATATCCATATAATATATTTTAAAAAAGACAACTATATTGTATTGTTCTTCTGAAATTTCACCTTCGCTCTCTTCCTGTATTACACCCCTCCAGTTAAAGTTGCATAGTCCGATGACGTTCACATTTTTGCACAATTATTTTAGATAACTATATCAGACTGACTATTATACCATACTATTTATTATTCCTGAGTCATTTGCATGAAAAATGGCTAATTTTGGAGAAATTTGACCTGAAAGAAAATCATTTTAGCAAGCTTGTCAAAAGTCTTATTGTTTTTTTTTTTGGTAAAGCATTTATTCATCTGAATATGACATTTGTCAGCGCTGGAGCACTGGTCTTCCGGCCATCTTACTATTGGAATTGACATTCTAAATAATCTAAGTTTGATCAGTGCTGTATTGGTCACAGCACGATCGTGTAGAATTAAGTGAGTGGCTCCTGCTGTATAATTTACAGCACCAGTCACTGCGGTTCAAACAAAAATGGGGAGCAGCACCGAGTAGGTGTATACTCGGGGAAACTCACACAATCATTGTGGGTTACATTTTTCTCTTATAAAACAAGCTAAGTTTATAGTTGTCAAGACATTTTGTCTGTCTTATGTAATGTTCAATGTGTTTAAACAGATTGATAGTTGTGTAGGATGTTCGGTATGTTGTTGGTTTGTTCATGATGGTTAAGGGTGGTGGCAGGGGAGGGGGGCCCATTGGGGTGGGTGGCAGGGGGGAAAAACCCACAGGAGAGCAAGCGAGGATGCGGGGGGGTGGCAGGAGCTCAGGGCTTTGCTAGTAATTACTACAGTAGTCATTCAAGGGCCTGAATAACCAGGTGGGCTTTATATGCATTTTTGAAGGCTAGTATTGTTTCTGTTTCTCTAACTCTGATAGGGAGGTCATTCCACATGCAACTAACTACCTTTGTGAATTGGTGCTCCCTTATATTTATTTGTTGAGGGGTGTGGTACATTGAGCAGGGTGGAGGCTCCTTTTCTTGTTATTCTATTTGTGCGGTCAATGAATTTTTCATCTTTTGCGCGTTTGTGCATTAGTGCCATCAGGTGTAGGTCCCTTTGCTCTGAGAGAGTATCCAATTTTGCTTTCTTGTGCAGTTCAGCCACACTGAGTATCTTGCCTTGGTAAACTGTTCTCAGTGCTCGGTTCTGAATTCTTTGCAGTTTGATCTTTTGTTGTTTTGTTAAGAGTTCATATATGATGTCATTGTAATCTATAACAGGCAATATTGTAGTCTTGTACAGGAGCAGTGCAGTGTTTTCACTTATGAATTTCCTTAATTTCCTAAAAGTTGTCAGTTTTAGTGCCAGTGTTTGATTCAGTCTTGCCAATTGTCGATTCCCATTTAGAGTGGAGTCAAGAGTTGTGCCCAGGTATTTGTAGGAGTCCACTTCACGAAGTAAGAAACCACCCATTTGTAGTTGGATTTGAGGGGCTCTCGTTTTTCTCATTTTCGTCCCATAGATCACATACTCTGTCTTGGCACTATTTACTGTTAGTTTATTTTCATGGCACCATGTATTCACCTTATCTAGCACCATGTCTGTCTGGGCTGCAGCTGCCACAATATCTCTATTGTGTACTGTGAGTGCTGCATCATCAGCAAATAATGTAAATGTTGCTCTTTCAGATACTAGTGGTAGGTCATTAATAAAGATTAGGAATAGCAGGGGTCCTAGGGTGGAGCCCTGTGGCACCCCGGTCTTGACCCTACGGGTGGTGGACTCATTGTTGTTTAGTTTTGTGCACTGCATCCTGTTCTTGAGATAATTTGTGAAGAAATTATATGCTTTGTTGCCTAATCCAGCTCTTGCTACTTTCTGCATCAGGATCTCGTGGTCAATTGTATCAAATGCCTTCTTGAAATCAAGGAAGACACTGATCGTTAGTTCACCTTTATCCATGTTGACCAAAAGTTCATCAGGCAGAGATGCCAGAGCCCCTGTTGTGGATTTGTTTTTTCTAAATCCATTTTGCTGGTAGGTCAGGTAGTTGGATGATTCAAGGAATGCTTTAACTTGGTCATGTATAATCTGTTCAATAATTTTTCCTGGAAGTGGCAGGATTGAAATTGGTTGCAGTTCACTGCAGTATCTTGGGTTATTGGTCTTGGGGATTGGGGTGACTGTAGCTACCTTCCATGCATCGGGGAAGATGCCTGTTTTAATTATTAAGTTGTACATATGTGTGAATTCCCTAATTAATGTTGTTATCGCCATCTTTATCAAGGCAGTACTGATGTCTTTTATACCAGACGATTTATGGGATGATATTTCATTTGTTCTGTCTAGGATTTCATCGCAAGATGTTTCTTGGAGATCATAGTTGTGGTTAGTTAGTTTGGCTTGGTAACATTTTTGTTTGGCTGTTCCTCGGTTAAATTTACTGGCTAACCTTTCTCCTATCTCGATGAAATAGTTATTGATTTCTTCTGTAAGTAGGTTATCAGGTATCACATTTCTAGTTTCTTCATTGAAAAGGCTACTAATTTTGGTCTGGTTTTCGGGTTCAATCTGTTTGAGTACATGCCAGCATTTTTTTTGGCATTGTTTCGATGTTTGTATAGTTGGTCTTGGAGGAATCTTGCTTTGGCTTTTCTGACTTCATTTCTTGTTTTCCTGGTCATACATTTGGCTATAAACTCATCACCAGGGTCTTTAGATATTTCAAATTTATGTCTGAAGTAGTCCCTGTCTTGTTGTAGTTCTGTTAGTTCATCATTAAGGTACCCAGCTGTGTTAGTTCTAATAGTGAGCTCTACTAGGGAGCAGTGCATGTTAGCTGCTTTTGTTATTGTTGTGTTGAGCATTTCCCAGCATTTGTTTGGGTCTTGTTCCACTAGGAGCTCTCCTTGGTTGAATTCCTGCAGTGAGTTTTCCAGTTCTCTCTGATCACAGTTTCGGTATGAGCGTCCCCAGTAGGTGGCAGATCTCTTGTCATTCCTTATTTTCTTTTTTAGTATATATATTGGTTTGTGGTCACTTATATTATAGTTGATAACTCCTGCATTGGTGCAGTGCTTAATATTGGTGAATGCTAGGTCTATTGTTTTGTCAGAGGTTCTGGTTATCCTGGTTGGTTTGTGTATCATTTGCTGGAGCTCATGATCTGCAGCAAATTGTTTCATTGTTCCCCACAGAGTCTGTTTCTTTTCATTGTAATCCACATTAAAGTCTCCTAGTATAAGTATCTCATATTTGTCCATGTCGGTTATTTGTCTCATGGATTCGTTTAGAAGGTCAATTCCTTCATTTAGATTGCCATCTGGAGGCCTATATATGTTGCCGATGAGTATACTCTTGGTGTGGGGTCTGATTACAATTGCCCATTCTAGTTCGATGTTGCAGTTGGAGAGGTTATGGTCCTCATATTTCAATGTATCAGTATGCAGCTCATTTTTTGAATATATTCCCAGTCCACCTCCTTGTTTAGTTTGACCATCTGGCCGTTTTGTTTTTCTGTCGGCTCTCGTGAATTGGTAGCCTGGTACACTGGCTAGTCTATCTTCCATGTGACTGTTGAGCCATGTTTCCGATATTGTGAAGACATCAAATCCTGACTCAGGTAGGTCTATCCTTAGCTGGTCAATCTTGTTGGGGACACTTCATATGTTTAGATGGCCAATCTTGAAGCCTGGTTGGCCCTTCAGTTCTGTCAGAGGAAGTGTAGTAAAAGTAGGTGGCCCATCAACCACCAAACCCAGGTCCTCACAATCGCTCTCCCGTGCACACAACCCCCCCCCCCACACCCAAGGACCCACCAACCCCCATGTGTGTAAATATTGGTAACTGTTGTATTGACATGTTGTTGTGGCCCAGATTCACATCTTGTGATGGTCACATGATGAGGCATGACCTATTAATGTGTAGGTACTCTGCAACCTGAGTGATGCCATAGATGGTACTGGGAATGAGGGCAAGATTAATAAGGACATGAAATTGACCTAATTGGTTTGTGGCCTCCCTGCCTAATGGCTGCTTCAAAGTAGGTGTCCAAAGGGATAGGGTCATAAATTTACTGATTATTCGGTATATGCTGCCCCAAAGTTTTGAAAAAAGATATGTTTCATCGGACCATGCAACTTTAAGCTGGTGACATCTGTCGGCAGAATCTGGAACTACTCTAGTCGGGTAGTTTCCAGCATAACTGGCGGGGTCTATTAGATGTGATATACGTAGGTCATCTTTGACAAGCACCTGAAGTCCCATGGCGAAACCAATCGACCTAGGAGATCAATCGATCGATCGATCGATGGTGGCAAAGGCCAAATTAATAGCATAATGTTAGTAGGATTTATTCTGTCAGCTTGGCTTCATGAAAAAATCTATTTTTCATACGTCTACATTAAAATTTAAATGAAATTCTGAAATTGTCTAATTTGTATTAATTTGATTTTGGAGGCAACAAGAAAATCCAATATAAAATAATAATACTATTCTTTTTTTTTAAACGCCCTATGAAACGGCAGCTGAAACGAAGGGCAATTATATGGTTTACATCACGATCCCCAACTCGTTCACTCCAGCTACTAGACCATGCTCGGAACACCAATTGTAAACAGAATACTTTAATTTGTATAAACGTATAATCCAAAGCAATCATTTAAAAGTAATTAGTAAAATACTGATTTAAAATAGGTAGGCATATATATTTCAATACATTTCTAGTGTGTTTTCAGCTTCGATTTACAGGTTTTTTTTTTTGTGTGCTTAATAATTTAAAAACAAATTAAAGCAAATTGAAGGGCACTATAAACACTCACTTTAAAAAATTCACCTTTTAGCACATCATAGATCGCCTGGCACACCGTAGGTACCATATATCCTATAGTAGTCGATCCAATGCGAAACTGTAATCCCAGACTTCTGTAGGTCTCACCTTACCAAGAAAACAAGAGGAAAGTCTGATTAGTACCATTCGCAATCTAATTTTGGAGTAAATGAACAATCTTGAATGCTAAAAATAAACTAAGAAATCATTGCAAAAAGCGGACCTTTTCTGTAAAATGTGTGTGTGTATGTATGTCAATTTAATTGCATGTTACAATGTATGTATGTATGTAGGTATGTTGACATCCCCGCGATGCGTCGCCGCCGTGTCGTCCCCGCTTGCTGTGATCGAGAATGTGCGAACGGGTCTGGACAACTCGACTAAAATCGCTTCTCATTGGCCTAATAATGGTGGTAGAGGGGAACCCCGATGATGTCTTAGTTAAGGAAACCTCTCCCGATATCCTCGTTTTCGAATTTTGCATTTCTGTTGCTTAGTTCATTCTTGACATGCTTTCAAACATTTGCCCTACTTTTCGTATGCTCAAATCGGTTCAAAATCACTTTGGACGTAAATAAAAAACATATGCGATTTTGGTCGACCCGTTCGCACATTCTCGATCACAGCGAGCGGGGACGACATGGCGGCGACGCATTGCGGGGATGTCAACATACCTACATAAAATAGCAAAGGGGTTCTATACGGGACAATCTTGATATAAAGCCATGGAAATGAAGTAATGAATTATGAAACAAAAATGAAACGACTTGACTTACCAGTAGCCAAAAAGCGAAGCGTGAGAGCTAGTCGTTCTCCCGGAGAAATAGAGTCCCTGAAGTTGGTGTTCTGTCGCGCGATGACTGGTGAGATGAGACCAGGGCCATTTGCATGGAGTGGTTGTTGGTGATCGGCCATTTTGAGGCTTTTTGTCTCATTGAAAAGGGAGACGGACCTGAACGAAATAGAGCAAAAGCATCGCCGAGACGTCTAACCATTTGAAGAGGTGGGGAGGCATCCGTATGAAATTTCGATATTGGACATCTTCATGTTCTCTTAGGCCGGACAGCAGATTAGTGTATGCCCCTTGCTCTGCCCGTTCGGCCAGGTGCCGCCCGACCCACACCCGAGACTGCCGAGGTTTTGTTTGAGTTTGACTCAGCCGCCGTCTCCTTCGCGCTGCCCTGGATAACAACAGGGCTGCCATGGCCATAGCAAATGCATGTGCCTTTCTCCTAGAACATTGTATTTGGCCGCATGTACTAACACGCTATATATGCTGCGTACAAAAAGTTAATCAAGACAAATCCACTGAGCGACAAAAGGAGCAAGTTTTCACCTTGGTGTATGGCCAACGAACTAATCAGAGTGTTCAGAACGTGTTTTCTTCTGAAAAATGTAATGCAAAATTAGCCAACTAATAAGCAAACATCTTGAATAACAGTCTTACCTTTCACATGAAGACAATTTAATCACTTTCAAGACTTTGTAGAACGTACAAAATCGCCACATTAATTCCGACACAACTGCTTTATTGAGAACATATTTTACAGATCCCTACACTTAATACAAGAGTTTACACTTCTACCATTTTGACCGAAATCACATGACAAGTCACGTGACTTACCACACTTCCGCTATCAACAAACTAACTAACTCGTGGTTACCTTAAACTTTACTCACTCGTTTATTGATTTATTAGTTTTATATCGATCCCAGGAAATACTTCCATAGAATATTGCTACATGTCATAACATACAGACAGACGTTCACCTAATTCGTGACAATATTGAATGCATAAACCTGCTGTTAGTTTAGGGTATCGAGTTCCGATGTCGGGTTTTATCGTAGTGTAGTCTGACTGTCTGAAGCCCCGTTCATACAGCACAACTTTAGGCCGAACTAGATGAGGCGAACTAGGCGTGAAAGTGTCGTATCCACACATCCAGTGCTTGGGGCGGTTTAAGCCGAAAATCGATATCTGCGCATGAGCAAGTCCATACTAACCAGCGCCACTTTCGGTTAGTCGACGTCGCCACGAGAGAGTGTGGGTTCGACCTAGATATGTATAGACTGAGTAGTTTTGGTTTGGAACGGTCAAAACTTCTGCTGGGCAGTGAAAACCTATAAATTAATGATGAAAAAAATATCTGTGCACAGCTAGCGGTTTCATAGACCAAATTATATAATATGCACTTTTGATCGACCGGAAAATCAACAAACTCAGGTCTCGACTGCGCATGCGTGTGACGCGCTTAAGCCGCCTCAAAGTAAACCGCTATCGTCCACACAAGCAAGATGGGCCGACTTAAGCTAGTTCGCTTCATATATACTACCTCGTGACGTAGTTTACTTGAAGCGAACTAGATGAATCGACTCAGCCCTAACCCGCTTCAGCGTCGCGTCCACACGGCGAATGTGAGGCGAACTAGACAAGGCGAACTAGTTGAGCCGACTTAACGGGCGTGTATGAACGGGGCTTAAGTCTCAAAGTCTGTACTCAGTACTGAGTTACTACTGTACATAGATAACACAGTTGGGCTATCTTGTGGGCGTGTTGAAGTTCATATCAACTTTCGGTGGCCATATTGGATCATCATTGGATGACATACACTGATACAGAAGGCTTGCAACTGCCTATGGCTACACTGTCACTCACTCTCACGGTGACTGTGCTTATTTACTGATTTGTTGGTTTATTTGTCTGTTTTAAGCAGTTTGGCCTCAGAAGTTGTTGATAAAGTGCTGTAAGTGTAAGACAGTGAGTAAACACATTGGATGTAAACTGCACAGAACCTCCCATAACACAAGAAAACTCTGTAGTGCTCGTAATATCTACGGAAAATGTTGACTCCACATCGTATAGCCATAATATTAATAGTCTGCATTGCCACTGGCGTTGATTGTTTCGGTAAGAATTTTCAATAGTTGAGATTTAAGGCTCTGTCACACCTCACCGGATTGGGGAAATGGAAAGAGACCGAACAAAGTCCGGTGGAATACGTCAATGTCTGGTTTCTATACGGTCAGCATCCGGCGTTTACGTTCTGTGTCCAGCGTCTATGGTGGCAAGTTTTGAACATGCACAAAACTTGGAACGGATGCCGCCAGATTGATGTCTATGGTTCTTGTCCGGTTTGAGTTTGCTTATTGTCCGTTGGCTATCCTTTCATGTATGTTTCATGTCCGTTTAATGTTCGTTCGTTCGGCGGCTTTTGACCCGATATCGCAACATTTCGACACATTTTGATACATCTTGATACTTATCCCACCGGACTAGAAAATTCTGTCCGTTGCTCAATCCAGCATAGTGTGACAGCCACTTAAGGCAGTTTCTATTCGTACAGCGGCCGTACGAATAGATCGGTGTCCATTTGTACGGTGATAGTCACATGACGTAGCTTGACCCAGATCTTAATCAGCCATACTAGTTGCTATTGATACGGCTCGCCATACGGATGGCATTTTTTGGTTTCATTTCTGCATTGCATTCATTTTTTTTAAACTACCCCTTTTTAAACCTAAAATAGGGTTTAATCTAATCCAGTTTAATCAAGGGGGTGTTTAAACTTGCCAACCCTGACACAAACACTATAACATCCAGTACACAACTTCGGGGTACTTAAAGTTGCATAGTCCGATGGTTTTGAGTTTCTGTCATTTTCTGAGATAAATATATTAGATTCATCGTTATAATGTACCTTTTTTTAGTTTGACGTAACTTATATTTTAAATCGCTAACTTTTTAGATATTTGAAGTGCAAACATGCTAAATTAATTTTGGCAAGCTTGCCAAAACTCTGACACAATAGACTTTTGCAGTAACAGGTTCTATTAAATTGCCTCAGTATTTCCTTCTGTGGTGATAAATGTATAATAAGTGCACCAGTATCTAAGTTACTAGTTAGATATGTAGAATCAAATCCAGATGATTGTTTTAATTTTGAAAATTTGATGCTTCATCTGACTATGCAGCTTTAATATCTGGTGCTATTGTAAAATTAATCTTCGTGGGAAAGTGTTTTTTTAACGATTCAACCCCATGAGAACTTCTTTTATAAAACTGAACAAAATTAACGCGTTCGTAGTTCTCAATAGCGGTTAACAAAACAGAATACTTAGACAATTTGGCACCAATGAACAACACTGCACATGTCGTCTGTTTGAATGTGTTACAATTGGTCATTTGACCTAATTTGTGCCGTCGCTGTACGAATATTCATACGGCATATGAATAGCCACTCCATAAATTAATGCAGTAGATATTTGGATGTGAACCAATTTAACATTTCTACAGCCATTTTCCCATGAATTCTGGTAGGCATGAGCAGTTGTGTCATTTTTGGGTTTTTGTCAAAGCGATCTGCGGGAAAGCTATTTTGTTCGCTATTTTACTATGAACATACTCGGGTTAACCCCATACTCGCCGTAGCTGGGTTGACCATAACTGTAACCTCAGAAAATGAAAATTTGTCCCCTATTATGATAGACATGTTGCACAAATGTTTGTGAAAATATGATGCAACTGCACTGCATACTGGAATTCATGGCCAAATAACCATAGAAATGTAAAACCGGTGTGGCGTTTTCAGCGCCCGGTCATGCTCAGCGGCCTGTCGTGGCTTCTGCACATGCGCGGATTTTAAAACATATGCAAAACACCCGTGGCCTCGCCGGCTACAAGCTCAGCTGGTGCCCGGCAGTGTTAGGGTCCGATCAGGCCGAAATCTATTGAATGCGATCATATTTAACAGAATTACATACTCAAATAATGAAATTTCATTAAATTAACCTTAAATTCCAAGCGATATTAACATAGCAGCTAACAACGTAGCAGTAAACAAAACAAATAGCAGTGCTCGCCGCAACGTGCGAAAATCCGCGCATGCGCAGAAGCCACGACAGGCCGCTGAGCATGACCGGGCGCTGAAAACGCCACACCGGTTCATGGCAAAATATCCACTTTGTAGAAATACTGGTGTATTTCTCGCTGTATTTAACATATTTCTAATGAGCTTTGGGACTAGAAAACACGGCCATGCCATTAAATATAACATAGTATATATCTGGATAATACTTCTTAACATCACGCTTAGGGGGGCTTGGTCGGTGTATAAATATAGTAAAAGAAAGAGAAATAAGAATTCACTATTAGTATTATACGATTTTAACTCTGTATGTATCGTCATCGTTGTGCATTTTTTGTTGTTGCAATCTTGAAACAGATATCTGTTCAAATGAAGGATTGGAGATAAACTAAATCTTCGAAAATCTACCAAATACCTTGGAACAATTATAGGCCTTAATGAACTAATTAATCTGATGAGATTCAGATTATGAATTAACATTTAATTCCAGGAAATCTGCGGAAATCTACCAAGTTGGCCTACCTTGGAAAAATTCTATGCCTTAATGAACTAATTAATCTAATTAGATTCAGATGATGAATTAATATTTAATTCCAGGAAATATAGACAGACCCTCGTCCACTTTAATCTCGTCGGCTGGAAAATTGGAAGTTGTATGCACAGCAGATGGCGGCTATACCGTTTTTATAAACAAGACAATATGGCTTCTGAATGCACCTACATATTTCCAGGTGAGTAGTCTGGTCACGGGCCCTTCATACTGACTCCAGAGTTGTAGAACGATGTATGGAGCAGTTATGTACTAAGCATTCGAACCATAGCAATAATACATAACTGTAGTATAACTCTTGTTCGTGAAATGTACTTTTTTCTGGCGGGTGCATTAGTTGTTTAAGCAGGGGAAATTTCAGTCACAGACGACTGATCTTCCTCATTCCACTGCTCCTTGCCCTATCATAGTAATGCCGGGCGTCTGGCCAGGAAGCGACAAGTATCAATTTTTAAGTCACTGGTTTGACCCGATCAGGATTCGACCCCACGATCTACCAACACGGGAGACGGACGCTCTAACTCATTCGGCCACTTTAACCTTATAAAACGAGTATTTCATTTCTCTGTAAAACTAAACCAAAATTTAATATGGACATAGCGATCATTAAGTTCATACTTGTTTTTATATTATAGAGAGTGTAACTTGTAATAGTTAAACCCTTTAAAAAAAGATTATTTAACTTGCTTTCTCCTTTTCCTTACAAACGGGAAAACCGTAAAGAAACTGATAACCAATTAATGTATGCAAGTTGTAAGGGAAATATCGTAATGCAAGCATATGAAAGCTATCCAAACCATTCTTAATATTTTCATGTTATTTATTTGAACATTAATTTTGATAGCTGAATGTACTGTAGCACTGAGATGTTTTTAAAAGGCATACTCCTGATTTTATCCTATCATAAACTGTGTCCATGGTGAAATTTTACCAAATCTGAAGTTCATATCATGAATGTCCTTCGTGGAAATACATACTCATTCCCCGCACTGATTCTGAAGTGGTAGAGGGGCACCCAACGACTGAATAGCCTTAAGGGTTACTTGTTTGTTGGGGAAGACTACCCTATACTAATTGCTGCATACCTCTGCCTTGATGGACTTTACCTACACGTGACATTACGTCGGTAGGTGGAAGGGTTTCGGTATACTACTCGTGATGGATCCCTGGTGCAGACAGCCATAGTAGATACGGAGGGTGAGGATGCTGTAGGCCAATGGAAAGGTATCCGTTACGAGTACATAGCAGGGGCCACCCCTGTATGGACCACCATCAGGGCATACACAAACATACCAGCAGTGGTCTTCGGACAGGTGAGTCTTCCCTACTGCAGGGTTTGTACGAGGCCTGGAAAGTCTTGAACTTCATTTGCACCATTTCAAGGCCTTGAAAGCCCTTGAATTTAACCTATTTTTGGTAATTAGTCTTGAAAAGCCTTGAATTCCATTAAACTGTTCCCACTGATATAAATATGTTCGAAATCGCCATTGTTTCCCCCCCCTGAAATCCAAATGAAAATAGTCTTGAATTCCTCTCAATAACAGCATTGAAAAGCCTTGAAATATATTGAATTCCACATTTTCACATGTGTACGGACCCTGCTACTGTTAAAGCTGCATATTTAGATGAAAGAATCAGATTTTCGAAGCCAAAACACTTACCTAGATTTGATCCTACGTACCCAACTCGATGCATTTATTAAAAATGAATAGAAAAGAATACTAAGTCAATTTAATAGAACCTCTTACTGTTTAAGCCTATGGTGTCCAGCATTTCGACCTGTATACCCCAAAGAACACCACACGTGCAGCCATAAATAATTGGACCCTACCGGAAACAGTAGCAAGATTGTTCTACTTTATGTAGCTACAATGTTATAAATAATCACTCCAATAATATGTGTTGTATTTTCTAAAGTTCTTTTTTGTTTTTGTTGAAAAAAGGAGTTTCCTACAGGAGCTGGTGGCACAAGTGTGTGGACGAGGAACCAAACTGTCTCTGCTTTTCCTAACTTCTGGACTCGTGGCTCAGGCCTGCCTCTCGGCTACCTAGCCTATGCTGACAAATTCGTCGGTGATATGAAAAAATCGATAGGGAGGTAAAAAATATAAACATCATTTAACCTTTAAAGGGACTAGCTATTCGTCACCGTGAAAACAAACGAACTCAGAATAGTTCAGATGTGTGCCACAGGGGTGGTGCATGCTTAGTACTGAACTTTTCCACTTGGTGGTGCACAAGAGAGTGATCTAGATTGTTGTGCTGGGTGAGTGGAGAGAAGGGAGGGTAATACTGTGGTATTTTCAATCTTCTTTAGAGTAGTGCAATGAGGAAATATATTTGCGTAATGTAAAATATATGTTAGTACAATTACATTGCATAATTCAATGAGAAACAGATATAGATGAAATTTTTTTTTTTTTGTTGAATGTAAAAAATGTTCTGTAGTGGGTAGGGTTTGAACCCACACCACCAAACAATTTCAGATTAGAAGTCCAACACTCTAACCACTAGGCCACAGAGACTACACACGATTACTAGTCTCAATTCAGGCTATTTGTGTATTGACCAATTTCATGTGACGTCAGCACCGGTATCTAGGTCAGTGCTGGCTGCAAGATGACACATTGTCACACTGCAAACTCAATTGCTATGAGCAATCTTCATAGAGAAAAGGTGAAATATCTCTAAATCCATACCACCTAGACACAAACTGCTTGAAATACATGTAGAAAACATATTCAACGAATAGATTATATTAAATTTATATGGTTAGGGTTCTGGATTTCTATTAATTTTGAATAAAATAAGGGTTTTGTACTGCACGTACCGGCAAATTCAATGCATTTTCAATGGCCGAGAGCAATCTTCTTACAGAAAAAATGAAATATCTCTAAAACCACAGCACCTAGACACAAACCGCTTGGAATACATATAGAAAACATATTCAAGGACTAGATTATATTAAATTTATATGGTTAGGGTTCTGGATTTCTATTAGTTTTGAATAAAATAAACGTTTTGTACTGCGCGTACCGGCAAACTCAGTGCATTGTCAATGGCCGTGATCAATCTTCTTACAGAAAAAGTGAAATATCTCTAAAACTACACCACCTAGAGACAAACCGCTTGGTACACATATAGAAAACATATTCAACGAATAGATTATATTAAATTAAAAGGTTGCATACATCCATCCATACATCCATACATCCATACATCCATACATACATACATACATACATACATACATACATACATACATACACACACACATACATACATACATACATACCTTGTATATGTGACGTCCTATACACAAATAGCCTGAAGTGAGACTACTAATTATGTGTGGTCTCTGTGGCCTAGTGGTTAGAGTGTTGGACTTGTAATCTGAAGTTGTTTGGTGGTGTGGGTTTAAACCCCATACACAGTAGAACCTTTTTTACATTCATCAACAAAAAAACGTTTTTCATCTATATCTGTTTCTCATTGAATTATGCAATGTAATTGTACTAACATATATTTTACATTACACAAATATATTTCCTGATTGAACTACTCTAAAGAAGATTGAAAATACCCCAGTTTTACTCTCCCTTCTCTCCACTCACCCAGCCATTTTAAAAACAACAGCTGCCAGCTAGTACCAGCCTCAGAACTGACCCACTTCTGGTGGTGAAGTGGGTCCCCTACTCTCCCCACACATATTTGGTTCTTTAAACATAAAACCCAAACAAGGTTGTGCTTGGAGAGCATTTGTCGGAGTATGGTTCCCGTCGCCAGCGACCTATATCTGGTCCCTTTAAGTAACTCTTTTATTTACCAAAATAAAACCCACAATAATTACCAGAAAATGAGGTGGTAAAACTAGAAACAAATGCGATGGGTGAAAACTGTTAGAGCTGTTCATAACTATGTCGTATACATTTAAGGGAACGTTATTGACGTTAAGCTATATGGAAATTAGGCTCATTGATGATGAGAGTCCGCGACTATTATGGATGGTGATCTTGTTCACTGTATCAAAGTGATTCAGAGAGTAACCGAGGCGCCAGAAGTAACGTTACTTATCTTGCACTGGCGATATGCTATAAGCTTGTAGAAGGATAAAATGTCTACAGTACCTTGTATTCCAAGCACTGACGAATATCAACGTTGCGCGACTTAGCTTCTTACTTCATGGGCGTCAGAACTGGTGTTTCCAACATAATATTGTAAAGTTGCATAGTCCGATGGTTTTGAATTTTTGTCATTTTTCTGAGATAAATACATTAAGTTGATTGTTATGATCTACCTTTCTTTAGTTTGAGGTAACTTTTATTTTAAATGGCTAAGTTTTGAGATATTATAAATGCAAATATGTCAAATTATTTTTGGCAAGCACGCCAAAACCCTGACTCCATAGCCATTAGCAGTAACAGGGTTGATTAAGTTGCCTCAGTATTCTATTCTATGTGGCAACAAATGCTTAATAAATGCCTCGGTATGTAAATTAGATATGTAGAATAAAATCTAGATAAATGTTTTGATTTTGAATAATTGATGCTTCATCGAACTATGCAGTTTTAACATTGTCAATGGCCTATTAGGTTGTGAAATATAGTTGGTAAAATGTTTCTCTGACAGGTGGGGAGGAGATGCGATGCCCATCGTCGACGGGGTAGACGGCGGGCCGATCGTTCTGTTCGACAAGTTTAGTAGCGCCCTCTACATGACTCCATTCAATGCGTTCATGGTCGCTACCCCGACCTATGACCGGAACGCAAGCACCTACGGATGGGGAATCATGGGAGAGGCTCAGCAACTTCCGGCCGAGTACAAAATGGAGACGATTCTGTATCACAGTGATCAAGGGATCCGCAAGGTGTGTTGTGTAGTGGCTCTAGCCGATTTAGTATTACAGTGATCATGGAATCTGCTATGTGTGTAGTGGCAGTAGGCGAATCTTTATTATATCGTTTATGGTATTCACCAGGTGTGTACTGGCAGTAGACGATTCTGTATTACATCACTCATGGGATCTGCTAAGTGTGTAGTGACAGTAGGTGATTCTGTATTACAGTGATCATGGGATCTCTCCTAAGTGTGTAGTGACAGTAGGTAATTCTGTATTACAGTGATCAGGGGATAGAACTGCTAAGGGTGTAGTGGCGGTAGACGATTCTGTATTACAGCACTCATGGAATCCGCTAATTGTGTAGTGTTAGTAGACGAATCTCGATCTGCTTGGTGTGTGGTAACAGTAGATGAATCTATATTACAGCGATCATGGTAGCCAACGGGGGTTTAGTGACAGTAGATGATTCTGTAATTGTGACCACAGGATCCACCACCCTGTATTTGTAATTCTTATAGTCCTTGGAATGTATTCAAAAGAAAATCCCTGCACTATGTCTGATGTGTTATGGAATCCATCTACTATTTGACAATGTACCTCTAGTGACTTTTCTCCCAATAGCTGATACATGCTAGGGAACCTCTTGTCCTGCTTCAGTTTTGTATTTTTACTCACGTCCTAATGAGCTAATCAAAATCAAATGAAATACCGTTGTGTCTAGAAAGCAAATGAATAACATAATACAATTTCTCTTTGGTTTCCAACCTAATTTAAGCAGAGTATTACTCTTTGGTTGCTAGGATAATTTAAGCAGAATACGTACTTTGTTGTTGCTCTTTGGTTGCCAGGACAATTTAAGCAGAGTATGTATTGCCGAATACCGGAATATTTTACACATTGTTATTTGTCTTTCGTTGCTAGGCTATATCCGGATGGGGCGTTGCTATGCGGAGGATCTATAACAAAGACCTGGCACTTCGAGATGCAGACTTCACAAATAACTACCTCAGCTATTGGACAGACAATGGTAAGCTACTACCGTTGGCAGAAATATCATGCTATTAAAATATCGGAATTGGTCGTAATGCGAAGCATTTCGTTTGATGCGAGGGGAGGGAGAGCGACTCACCCGGCCCTGAGCGACTCACCCCCCCCCTCCTGCCACTGCTCACCTCCCCCCACCCCTGAGCGACTCACCCCTGCCACTGCTCACCTCCCCCCTGAGCGACTCACCCCCCTCCTGCCTCTGCTCACTTCCCCCCTTATAAGGCCGCCCGCCGGCCTCCCTCAGGCACTCAGCCTCCAGCCGCCTTCCAGCTCTCTGCCCTTTTCTTCTCCACCCACCCACCCAACTCTCCCTCCTCTACCCTCCCCCCTCTGCGGCGGAGGGCTCCTCGGCCCCCCCTCTACCAACTCTGACACTGCTCCTTATGAGCCCCTCACTATTTATCCTCTGCTCCTCATGAGCCCCTGACTCTTTGCTCCTCGCGAGCCCCCTGCTCCTCATGAGCCCCCTGTATTGCTATGTGCCTCCTCAGCCTTTTACCTCCTCAGTTACCCTGTTTGTACCTTACTTTGTCATTTATTGTTATGTTCACTGTTTCTCTGTATGTTGCCCGAGGCGTCACAATAAACGCCTCAGTTTTCCCACCTCCGCCTCTGTTCTTCCTTCTCGCGCATCGGTCGTAATGCGAAGCATTTCGTTTGATGCGAGGGGAGGGAGAGCGACTCACCCGGCCCTGAGCGACTCACCCCCCCCCTCCTGCCACTGCTCACCTCCCCCCACCCCTGAGCGACTCACCCCTGCCACTGCTCACCTCCCCCCTGAGCGACTCACCCCCCTCCTGCCTCTGCTCACTTCCCCCCTTATAAGGCCGCCCGCCGGCCTCCCTCAGGCACTCAGCCTCCAGCCGCCTTCAGCTCTCTGCCCTTTTTCTTCTCCACCCACCCACCCAACTCTCCCTCCTCTACCCTCCCCCCTCTGCGGCGGAGGGCTCCTCGGCCCCCCCTCTACCAACTCTGACACTGCTCCTTATGAGCCCCTCACTATTTATCCTCTGCTCCTCATGAGCCCCTGACTCTTTGCTCCTCGCGAGCCCCCTGCTCCTCATGAGCCCCCTGTATTGCTCTGTGCCTCCTCAGCCTGTTTACCTCCTCAGTTACCCTGTTTGTACCTTACTTTGTCATTTATTGTTATTTTCACTGTTTCTCTGTATGTTGCCCGAGGCGTCACAATAAACGCCTCAGTTTTCCCACCTCCGCCTCTGTTCTTCCTTCTCGCGCATCGGTCGTAATGCGAAGCATTTCGTTTGATGCGAGGGGAGGGAGAGCGACTCACCCGGCCCTGAGCGACTCACCCCCCCCTCCTGCCACTGCTCACCTCCCCCCACCCCTGAGCGACTCACCCCTGCCACTGCTCACCTCCCCCCTGAGCGACTCCCCCCCTCCTGCCTCTGCTCACTTCCCCCCTTATAAGGCCGCCCGCCGGCCTCCCTCAGGCACTCAGCCTCCAGCCGCCTTCCAGCTCTCTGCCCTTTTCTTCTCCACCCACCCACCCAACTCTCCCTCCTCTACCCTCCCCCCTCTGCGGCGGAGGGCTCCTGGCCCCCCCTCTACCAACTCTGACACTGCTCCTTATGAGCCCCTCACTATTTATCCTCTGCTCCTCATGAGCCCCTGACTCTTTGCTCCTCGCGAGCCCCCTGCTCCTCATGAGCCCCCTGTATTGCTATGTGCCTCCTCAGCCTGTTTACCTCCTCAGTTACCCTGTTTGTACCTTACTTTGTCATTTATTGTTATGTTCACTGTTTCTCTGTCTGTTGCCCGAGGCGTCACAATAAACGCCTCAGTTTTCCCACCTCCGCCTCTGTTCTTCCTTCTCGCGCATCAATACGAAATAGTAACACTGGCAATTAGTAGAAACTGTTAAAACTGGTGGGGGGGGAAATAAGGCACCAGCATTCCTGAAGGTTTTTTGTTTTTTAATTATTAAAAGAAAGATATATAGATTTAGCAACTGTGTGCTGTGATTTCTTGAAAATGTCTTATAAATCCCCAGAATCTTGCCATGATAATTAGGGTAGTTTTGTTTTGTTCCCTCTGATTTTCTATGATAAAAGAGATACACCATTTAATCTCCCGAAAACGCATAATTAAATTAATTTAAAGAAGAAAAATGTTCCAGTGTACATGGTACTCCTATTTTTTTTTTCCACATAGCTAGGATCTTTAGCGCATACACAAGTGGCTTAGGTATATATGTTTAGAATGACAACACACTTATGTGGATCTAGTAATGAATCCTGTCTTGTGTATCGGCGGCGATGTCGTAATGCGTATCCGCGTTAAGCATTGGATAAACGGCGTTTTTGCCGACTACATGGTCGTGTCATTCAAAAGACAATGGAAAGGAAATGTATCAGGAGATAATGAAACTGAAGAAGTGAAGAAGCTGATCAGTAGAATCTGTGATTGGATATAAATCTGCCATCGATGTGTTCATATCTTGAGCGATAATTGGGTGTTTACAAAGTGCCAAACACTGAATGATAAAGAGTTGGAAGGGCATTTTAAGAAGTGACACTACCATAGGTCACCTCACACCAATTTTTAGACCATCTCTAGGAGCCGGAACCATGACAAATATTTTGCAGTTGACATTGTCAAAATATCCTTCTAAATAAGTCAGAGATAATAGGAATATGGCAGCAGGTAGCAATGTGCAGGTGTTCTGCACATGGGACTTGGATGAAAACGCATAAGATGGATGCCCCCCATGGGCATGTAAAACCAGGACCAAAAGCTATTGTGATTGATGGTCTGCTGTGTTTTCCTGTGAACAAGCTGAATGTAATGACTCAAGATACACTGGAAAAAGTTATCACGAATGCATACAAAGTGGAAGCCATTGATGCCTCAAAGAAGAAACTGTTTACCCTCTGTGCTACATCCAGATATCAGGGACACAAAGGGGAAAAGGATGCAACTTTGCACACATGTGACATGGTCAAAGTGCTACAGGAAAAGGGAACAGACATCTCAATCTTTGTCTGTACACCAGAGGACTTGGGTGAGTTGCCACCAATCAGCTTTGAGAGTCTAGATGTAACCATGCTTTTGAGCCTAATGCAGGCTATAGTAGACTGCCAAAATGTGACAATAGCTGACCTGACAGCAAATGCCACAGGCTTTGATTCCGGAATGAAATGGCTGGAAAGACACCTTGGTGATCCCTTCTACAAGGATCTCAGTATACCAGCAAGGGAGAACACGACAGAAACATTTGTGAAGACAGCTACTAGTGTGAATGAGGCTAGGCCTGGACAAGATGCAGATGAGCAAGTAACTACATCGTGGACTGATGTTGTCAAGCATAAGAAGCTGAAACCACAGGTACAACCAAACCATAAGCCTGACCAGTACGGAACTATGCAGAAGAAAGACAGGAAGAAACCTGGACTTGTTGGCACAGCTAACATCACAAATATTGCCACAGTCCAAACCAAGATTGTGAATGTGTTCGCAACCAAGTTCACACCTGACCTGGAGGCAGCCAGATTAAGAGACTACCTGAAGGGGAAGCTGAACGTGGAAATTCAATGCCGCAAGATTGAAACAGAAAGGAAGCGATTTCCCTCATTCCAGGTAACAGCAGAATGTGTGTACCCCAAGGTATTATATAACCCTAGTATCTGGCCGACAGGTGCTTTTGTGCGGAGGTACTATGAGCCGAGGAAACCACGCCATGGTACAGAAGCAGTGAACATAAGGAACTCTGATCAAGGTGAGGTGAGTCTACCCAATCAAAATGACAAGAACAATGACTGAGGTGCGGTAGGAGTTGAGGCCAGGAGACCTAATCAGCCTGTACAAGGTGCGAAAAGTTAAAATATTTTCAAGACTGTAACCTACAACTGTAGGGGCCTGAAACTCGGCCAATCTGAATCTGACAAAACCAGAAGATTAATTTTAGAGAAACTGTGTCAAGACCATGATATCATCTGTCTACAGGAGACTTGGCTTACCAAACAGGACCTTGGAGGCCTGAAGTCTATACATACAAACTTTGATGGAATTGGTGAATCAACAATCGATAACAGAGACAAAATCCTACATGGGCATGCCCTTGGAGGGGTGGCCATTCTATGGAATAAAAAAATTAAACATGTAATAAAAGAGCTGCACTTCAATGTTGACTGGGCCATTGGGATTGAAATGAATATTGATAGTAAGAAAATTGTGATAATAAATGTCTAAACGCCATATGAATCATATGACAATGAAAATGAGTTAATAGAATGGCTCATATATCAGCTTTTGTTGAAGATCTAGATATTACTTGTGTATATGTGATGGGTGATTATAATGCTGACATCTCAGATGATCACTCTATGTTTGCTAAACATTTGCTCAATTCCTGCCAAGATTATGGATTTGTACTATGAAGTCAACAACTGTTACCACTAGATAGCTTTACTTTCGTGAGTAACTGGGAGGAAGTCTCTTGGCTGGGCCTCTGTGTTAGCTCATCTGATGCTCATGATGCAATACAAAGTATGGATATTTATTATAAATATGCCACCACAGATCATATACCTGTAGGTATGACCTTGAATATAAACAATGTACCTGATATGTCAAAGACTACAAACAGGTGCTGTAAAGACGGCATAAATGTTAAAGAGCACATAATCTAGGTTAGTATTTACCTCCAGTATGTGATACAGGAATCCATATTTGTATACCTTATAGTCTCGGGTTGTTACTCTGTCGTGTATTAAGGTGTCTGAACTTATTTTAAATAATGACAATTTTTTGGCAGTAGCCCTTTGTTTGCAAATTACCATATTGATTTTATTTTAAGTAAGTCTATTCATTTTAAAACATGAAGATCAAAGAACAGTTTATTTGTGTGCTCTCGATATCCAACATTGCAAATAAGTCTTACTGCTTTCTTCTGTAGCAAATAAATACACTCTATATTTGTTTTGTATGCATTTCCCCATACTTCACAACAATAAGATACATAAGGCAGAAATAATGAATAATACAATATTAAGCAAGCATTTTTATCTAGTACATATATCGCTTTGTGCATAATTGCAATAGTTTTGGACAATTTAGATTTAATCATACTAATATGCTTTTTCAAATTAAGTTCATGATCAGTTCTAGTATAGCACCTTTAAAATTTTACTGAATAAACCATTCAAGTATACATAGGGGGGCCTATCATTTATAAGTACAGTAACAGATTGTTTTTTTATATAATTACTAAACAGCATAAAACTAGTTGTTGACATGGTCAAAGTGCTGCAGGAAAAGGGGACAGACATCCCAATCTTTGTCTGTACACCAGAGGACTTAGGTGAGTTGCCACCAATCAGCTTTGATAGTCTAGATGTAACCATGCTTTTGAGCCAAATACAAAAGACACAAAGTGCATTAGATGTCATGCAGGCTACAGTAGACTGCCAAAATGTGACAATAGCTGACCTGACAGCAAATGCCACAGGCGTTGATTCCAGAATGAAACGTCTGGAAAGACACCTTGATGATCCCTTCTACAATGATCTCAGTATACCAGCAAGGGAGAACACAACAGAAACATCTATGAAGACAGCTCCTAGTGTGAATGAGGCTAGGCCTGGACAAGATGCAGATGAGCAAATAACTACATCGTGGACTGATGTTGTGAAGCGTAAGAAGCTGAAACCACAGGTACAACCAAACCATAAGCCTGACCAGTCCGGAACTATGCAGAAGAAAGACAGGAAGAAACCTGGACTTGTTGGCACAGCCAACATCACAACTATTGCCACAGTCCAAACCAAGATTGTGAATGTGTTCGCAACCAAGTTCACACCTGACCTGGAGGCAGCCACATTAAGAGACTACCTGAAGGGAAAGCTGTACGTGGAAATTCAATGCCGCAAGATTGAAACGGAAAGGAAGCGATTTGCCTCATTCCAGGTACCTGATATGTCAAAGACTGCAAACAGCTGCAATAAATGCAAATTAGACTGGTCCAGAATTAAACAAGATGAGATTCATAAATATAGTGTAAATACTGAAACTCTCTTGCAAAATGTTAAAATACCCACAGATGCTCTAATGTGTAGAGATGTGCATTGTAAGGTTTCTCAACATGCAGATGAATTATGTAGTTTTTATGAAAACATTGTAGAGGCCCTTAAGCTGGCAAGTAAGCCATTATATAATTTCCCTAAATGTAACACTCAGTGCCGTCCAGGATGGAATGTACATGTAGCAGACCTTCACAAAGCTGCAAGAGAAGCCTTCTTACTGTGGAAGGAACAGGGTAAACCCAGGCAGGGTTATATTTCTGAAATGAAAAAGAGGACAAATTCCCGTTTTAAATATGCTTTAAGATACATTAAATACAATGAGGATGCTATGAGGAGAGATGCCTTAGCCACTAAGCTGCAGAATAACAATGTAGAAGAATTCTGGAAAGAGGTCAAATTGATAGACAATAGTAAAACACCACTTCCCACAAATATTGAGGGTGTGGTAGGGTGTGAGAAGATAGCCGAGCTCTGGAAAAATAATTATAAAGAGTTATTTAACTGTGTATGCAGTAATGTTGATAGTGTTACGTTTAATGTCAAAATGTGTAGTGATATAAATGTTGGTGCTAAGGAAATCAGGGATGCCATATTAAAACTTGATAGTAACAAGACTTGTGGTGCTGACAGTATTTATGCAGAGCATCTCAAATATGCCAGCTCAAGAGTCTTTTCCATGTTAGCTATGTGCCTCACAGGCTTTCTCATACATGGAACTCTGCCTGATACTATGATCTCTGTTATTCTTGTACCAGTAATTAAGGACAAAATGGGAAGGATTAACAGTAAGGATAATTATAGACCTATAGCACTTGCTAGTATTTTGTCAAAAATATTTGAAAATGTACTGCTAGATAGACTGGAGTTGTATTTAAAAACAGATGATAATCAATATGGCTTCAAGCGGAAGCATGGGACAGATATGTGCATTTATGCTCTTAAGGAGATTATACAGAAGTATCATAGTTTAAATTCTACTATGTTTTTGTGTTTTCTTGATGCCTCTAAGGCATTTGATAGAGTGAATCATGCAAAACTGTTTGAAAAACTAGTGCAGCGTGGTACTCCAGGCTATCTCATCAGGATATTAATATTTTGGTATTCGCACCAATCAATGGTAGTCAGGTGGGGTGATGCCATGTCAGAACCCATCCAAGTCAGTAATGGTGTACGTCAGGGAGGGATATTGTCCCCCTATTTATTTAATATTTATATGGATGACCTGTCGAAAAGGTTAAATCAGTGTAAAACTGGATGTATTAATGGATTATTACTTCTAAATCATCTCATGTATGCCGATGATTTGGTAATATTCTCACCATATAGCAGTGGACTGCAAATGCTACTTAATATATGCTCTGAATATGGCATAGAAGCTGATATCAAATACAATGCTATTAAAAGTATGGTTATGATCATTCGATCAAAATATGACAAGGATACTGTGTTTCCTGATTTTATGTTAACTGGTGCTCCCCTGTCAATCTCTACTGAAGTCAAGTACTTAGGACACTTTATGACCGATGACTTTAGAGATGACAGGGATATTAATAGACAGTGTCGCAAGTTATATGCTCAGGGAAATATGCTCATCAGGAAATTTCATATGTGTACAGCTGATGTGAAGGTAAATTTATTTAGAACTTTCTGTACTCCCTTGTATACTGCCCAGATTTGGTGGAACTATAGAATGTATAGCATTAGAAAACTGAATGTAGCATATAATGACATTATGAGGTTATTACTCCGGCTACCTAGGTATCACAGTGCTAGTCAGCTGTTTGCCAATATTGATGTGCCAGCCTTCCAGGCTGTTATCAGGAATCTAACATTCAAATTTATTACTAGACTTGACAAGTCAGAAAATGTTATAATACAGGGACTTGTAAAAATAGAAGAGAGTGATCTCAGATTTACGTCTGCCATATGGAGGCATTGGTACAAACTACTGTATGTAGACCAACATTTTGATATTGGTTAGTATGGTAGTATTCATACTCCCAGACAGCACACAGTCGTCGGCCCGACGGCGGCCCGACGGCGGCCGCTCCGGCGGCCCGACGGTGGAAAACGCCGTCGGGCCGACGTTGTTTTGTCCAACCTCCCGCCGTCGCCCCGACGGCGGCTGCCGCCGTCGCCCCGACGGCGGCAGCCGCCGTCGCCCCGACGCCGTCCGACGGCGGCTGCCGCCGTCGGGGCGACGGCGACAAACGCCGTCGGGCCGACGTTGTTTTGTCCAACCTTCCACCGTCCCCCGACGGCGGCTGCCGCCGTCGGGGCGACGGCGACAAACGCCGTCGGGCCGACGAGCCGAGAAGACACTGTCACTGTAAAAATATTAGTTTTATTCAAAATTAATAGAAATCGAGAACCCATAGCATATAAATTTAATATAGTCTGTACGTATTGACACTATAGTGACAGTGTCTTCTCGGAAAAAACCAAGATGGCGGTCCTTCGTCAAAATTCCGTACAGGGTAATTCAAATCGTATTAACACGAATAATTCCATTAATACTTCGTAAAAAATTACAAAACTTTTACAAAATAATCTAAACATATTAATAAACAAACCTGGTAAATGATTCCTTAAAATTCCTGGGATTTCTGGAGTTATTGGTAGAAAAAGAACACTGATCAACAATCGCACGTGTTCCGCTGGCGATTCGAAGTAAACAAACCGTATCGGATAATTCAAATCGTATTAACACGAATAATTCCATTAATACTTCGTAAAAAATTACAAAACTTTTACAAAATAATCTAAACATATTAATAAACAAACCTGTGAAATAATTCCTCAAAATTCCTGGTATTTCTGGAGTTACTGGTAGAAAAAGAACACTGATCAACAATCGCACGTGTTGCGCTGGCAACTCGAGCCGGCGACTCGAGTCAGGTGGCGATTCGAAGTAAACAAACCGTATCGGATGATTCAAATCGTATTAACACGAATAATTCCACTAATACTTCGTAATAAATTACAAAACTTTTACAAAATAATCTAAACATATTAATAAACATACCTGTTAAATAATTCCTTAAAATTCCGGTTATTTCTGGAGTTACTGGTAGAAAAAGAACACTGATCAACAATCGCACGTGTTCCGCGGGCGACTCGAGCCGGAATCCAAATTTAAAGAACTGCGCATGCGCGGCCCACCACGTCGGCTCGACGGTGGCTCGACGGTGGAACAGACGTGGAAAATGAATGCAAACCTGCGGCGGCCCACCACCGTCGAGCCGACGATGGCCCGACGGTGAATCAAAAGTGGAAAGGGATTGAACCCTAACGTCGGAACACAACCGGCGGCCCGACGGTGGCCCGACGGTGGCTCAAAAGTGGAAAAGGTTTAAAACCTAAGGTCGGGACACCACCGTCGGGGCGACGGTGGCCCGACGGTGTACGAGACGTGGAAAATGAATGCAAACCTGCGGCGGCCCACCACCGTCGGTCCGACGATGGCCCGACGGTGAATCAAAAGTGGAAAGGGATTGAACCCTAACGTCGGAACACAACCGGCGGCCCGACGGTGGCCCGACGGCTCAAAAGTGGAAGTTTTGATTGAACCCTAACGTCGGAACACCGCCGTCGGGCCGACGAAGGCCCGACGGTGACTCAAAAGTGGAAAGGGATTGATTCCCAACGTCGGAACACTACCGGCGGCCCGACGGTGGCCCGACGGTGGCTCAAAAGTGGAAAGGGATTGAACCCTAACGTCGGAAATCCACCGGTGGCCCGACGGCGGCCCGACGGTGGAAAGTCGATCGCGACGGTGCGACCAATAGCCGACGTCGGCCCGACGGCTGTGTGCTATCTGGGCTATTACTTATATCCCATTTACATTAATTTTTATATCTACCTAATATGGACCGAATTGTGTAACTACCATAATCCTGAGTCTGAAATAAAGAATTGAATTGAATTGAATTGATACATTTAGTGACAACTTGGTTGTTGCAAACCATATGTTCAATTTAATAAGTTATTTGCTTATATTGCTGCCAAGTTGAACTGGGTCATTTCCTGACATAAAAATAGTGTCATCAGCAAATAGAATGGATTTAAGGAGCGATAATTTTGTTATTAACAAATTATGGTCAAATGCCTTTTTATGTTCAATTATTATACCAATTTGTACGACTCCCACAGAAGCTAAAACCAACATTGTGTACTGAGTACAGAACACTAAGCCTGATCAGTCATATGTTGAAGATGATCCTGAAAATAATTTTACTGAGAAACAGACAGAAAATTGAAGAACAAATCAGTAACATACAAAGTGGGTTTATATCTGGAAGAGGTACACGTGAAGGGATTTTCAATATGAGAATGATTTGTGAACGTTATTGTGAAATGAACCAGGATGTTTATGCCTGCTTTATTGACTATGAGAAGGCCTTCGACCGAGTCAATCATGAACTGTTAATCAAATGTTTACAAGATATTGGTGTCAATGGCAAAGACATTAAACTAATTGTGAACTTATACTGGACACAACTTGCATTTATAAAAATGGAGCAGGGCCTATCGGATGAAGTTATGATTAAACGAGGAGTTTGACAGGGGTGTGTATTGTCACCATGTCTATTTAACCTGTACACAGAGATGATTTTCAGACACATTGAAGATTGCAAGGGAGTGACAATAGGTGGCATGAATCTTAGATATGCCGATGACAGTGTAATACTAGCAGACAGTGAGAAAAACCTACAAGATATAGTGAATAGAATCAATAAAGCTGGAATACTATTCAACATGAAGATGAATGCCAGGAAGACCAAAACAATGGTTATAAGTAAAAAGACAGATAAACCAAATATCAATATAACCATAGATGGCACAAACATAGAACAAGTATCCAAATTCATATATCTCGGACAAAAGATTACAAATGATGGGAGATGTGAGGAAGAAATTAAAAGAAGGATAACAATAGCCCGAACAACATTCTCCAAAATGTATAGAGTGTTAACATCAAGTAAGATATTAATACAAACAAGGAAGCGTATTCTTCAGTGTTATGTGTGGTCTACTCTAATGTATGGGGCTGAGACATGGACAATCTCTAAGAAAATGTACAAACGTTTAGCAGCATTTGAGATGTGGACTTATCGAAGGATGATGAAAATATCATGGACAAAGAAGATCACCAACAAAGAAGTTCTCAGAAAAATTAAAAATAAGAAAAGCTTGTTTGCCACTATACAGACAAAGAAACTTATTTATTTTGGCCACATCATTCGTCAGAGTTCAATATACCGTACATTGTTGGAAGGGAAGGTGAATGGCAGCAGAGGGAGAGGGAGACCAAGAACATCATGGTTTACAAATATTTCACAGTGGACAGGCTTGAATTATTCACAGTCTATCAGAACAGCACACCATCGGGACAAGTGGAGAACCATTGCATCCAACCGTCGACTAGAGGACGGAACTATTGATTGATTGATTATACCAATAGCAGACACAGACCTACATTATTGTATTGTCTAGAGCTGAAGTAATTTCTTCTGTCAGCTCAAATAATGCCAATGATGTCAACATTTTAAGCTGCGTTTACACGGCCAAAAGTAAAACGATTCAAGACAAAGCGTTCTACCTGAAACGTTCTCGTGGCGTGTTTACACGGACCAAATTTGAAACTGTCCGCAACCGGGAACCAGCAGCCTACTGTAGCCGGCGAGCACTGCTATTTGTTTAGTTTACACTTGGTGATTCGATGCCAATGTAGCTGCTACGTTAATATCACTTGGAATTTAAGGTTAATTTAATTAAATTTCATTATTTGAGTCTGTAATTCTGTTAAATATGATTGCATTCACTAGATTTCGGCGTAATCGGGCCCTAACACTGCCGGGCACCAGCGATTAGCTACTGCTCCCCCTGTTGCCGGTGAGCACTGCTATTGTACACAATTGCCGCCTGGGAACCAGCTGAAACGTTTCCTGTAGACCACCTCCTGAGGTGGTATTCGCGGAACGTTCCAGCTGGAACGTTTCAGCCCTAAAACGCCGCAGTGGTGCGTTTACACGGCCACATTTAAAACGTTCTAGGCAACTGGTTCTACGTAGGACGTTTCAAGTCGCCCATGTAAACGCAGCTTTAGATCTAAACCCATACCAACTGTTAAACAAAGTTGAAAGTATCATGTTTCTCAATAAATGCACCCAGTGTAGGCCCCCCTACTATTGAAAGTTTTTCTAATATTTTTGAAAACTGTGGCAAAAGTGTTATCGGTCTATAATTAGTGAAATGACTGTTATCTTCTTTTTTAAATATAGGAATTAGTATCGTATTGTAGTGTTCAAACTATTACTTGTATGTTATTCACATTTTAACACTGATGTTGCACCCTGAACTTGAACTATAACATCGTGCCGCCACCTGGTATCGTATACACACAACTCTAGTTACCACGTGTGCCGCTAGATGGCGACATAGTAAAGTGGGCGGAAATAGAGGACGGAAAAACAAAAGTGGTATGCGTTGTTTTGTATTAGTTTACACTAATTTTTCAATACTGTATCAACTGAGGTGTTCACTGTCCTTGTGTGTATAATATTGTGTTACTCTGGTTGTTGTAAATTCTGTAGCGTGGAATTTACTTTCATTTGTCATGTGTGATACTGATAGGAAATTGACGCACTGCCACTGACGTCCTGTCCTGATGTGAGGCTGTGCCTGTGTGTTACAGGCAAATAGTTTGCCAAGGTAAAGGCAGGTGAGGCTGTGTCATAAGTCAAGAATCTAACTCAGACTTAGATCAAATAACTCAAACTCAGTTACTGTCTGAATCTGACAAGCCTTAAGCTGTGTTCACACACACAATTTTTATGTCGACTTAGACAAATCGATTTATATAAATCGATTTAGTGTCGTGTTCACACATGCAATACTTTTAGCCGGAAATCGATATCTGCGCATGAGCAAGTCCATTCTAACCAGCACCACTTTCGGTTAGTCGACGTCACCAGTAGAGAGTGGGTTCGACCTAGATCTGTATGGACTGAATCGTATTGGTTTAGAACGGTCAAAACTTCTGCTGGGCAGTGAAACCCTAAAAATAAATGATGAAAAAAATATCTGTGCACAGCTAGCGGTTTCATAGACTAAATTCTATAATATGCACTTTTGATCGACCGGAAAGTCAACAAACTAAGGTCTCGACTGCACATGTGCATGACGCACTCAAGCCAAATCGATTCATATAAACTACCTCACAAAGGTGGTTTCCATGAACCAATTTATACGAATCGATTCAGCCCTAAATCGACACAGCGTCGCATTCACACGGCAAATGTGTGTCAAACTAGGCAAGTCGATTTATATGAATCGATTTAAAGTGCGTGTGTGAACACAGCTTTAGTCTTAGTGAGTATACTTGACAGGCTTAAATATAGCTAGTATAAACTATAATGAAAAAAAATATAACCACAACTGTTACGTGTGAACAAATAATAAACACAATAGAGCCGCGTTCAGGGTCCGTCTCTGAGACATCTCTGCGATGCTTTTTGGCTTATTTCCGTTCAGGGTCCGTCTCCGAGACGTCTCCCTTTTCAAATAGGAGACAAAAAGCACCTAAGAAATGGCCGCCCTATTCAGTGGTTTCAGCCAATCAGAGAGCTTCTTTTTCATTGCAAATGGCTGCCACCTATAGGGGCGACCATTTTCGGGGCGACCAACTGCTTTTGCTGTTCAGACTAGCATGACGTCAGGAATTTCCCCTGTCTTAAGGGGCTGTCACACTACAACGTATAGCCTTAACGTATGCCGACATATGTGATTTTCTACCAACACGTTGGTGTATGTCATCATACATTATGTATACGTTTGGCGTACGTTGGGTACGTCACCACACGTCGAGGCTCCGAAAAAATTGTGTGTATGCTAAAAATGTCCAACGCGTGTCGATGTGTGGCTCATACGTTGAACATACGCTGTGTGTACGTTTGTGATACATCGGCATACGTTAGGGATACGTTGGAATACGTTGCTGCACGTTAGCCATACGTTCAACCGGTGGGAACGTGCAGTCCGCGTACTGCCAAAGGATGCATTACGTACTCCTAACGTACTTCGAACGTATGCCTGCCGTCTCTCCAGCGAACTTAACGTATACACCATACTTCTAGCGATTGAGTAACATTGGTCAGTGTACCGTGAGCTTATGCGAGCGTCTTGCGAGGTACATGAACACTCTCATACGCTAGCAATAGGTCAGAGATACGTTACGTACATTGTGTGTATGTTGTGTGTACGTCCATTTTTATCCCCCATTTGACGAATGCCGCCGTACTGACAAATTTTCTAACGTTGAGCACGTGCTGATGCCATATGCCGTAGTGTGACAGGGCCTTTACTCCCATCTAAGTCTAAGCTAAGGTACCTAGTTTCAGGACGTCCACATCTTATGCCTTGTTGATTACACTTACTGACTTAGCGACTTACACGTTACAGTTGATTCAGTTTCTGCTATAGTTGTCGCCTACTAGCACTAGTAGTACTACCAGTACTAGGGGTGAGTATTTGATCTACTCTGACCTTTCTGAAATGAAAGCCAAAATTTGGCAAAAGAGAAAACATTCCACATAATAGCAGAACCGATATTCATATGAAGATTTACATCTTGTGGATATGTCAGTTGAAAACAAATTATTAACTTTTTGATTTTGATATTATGCCGATTAAGAACTATGTTAAACGGATCCGGTATAGGCCACTGAGACACAAACCGTACTCCGACAAATGCTCTCCAAGCATACCTTTGCTGGTTTTCCGTTTATTCAACTACATATGGGGGTTGGGAGGGGGGGGGGGCAGAGTGCTGACATTGTTTGCTTCTGTTGTGTTGTATTTATTCCAGCAGAACTGACAAGGGTTTTAGACAACCATATAGAGAGAAAAATTTAGAAATTGCAATCTAAAATGATTAATATAAAGTTCAAATGTTTATTTATCATAACCAGCTACTTTTTGTTTGAATAATTGATTAAGTCATGTATATTAATAGACTTTAAAAAAATGAATTGAGAGCTTTCTGTGGCTGCCATCTTGGTGGTTGCCATGGATTCCCATGTGTGTGGGGGAACCCTTCTAGGTCATGTGATGAGGGAATCCCACCCATGATGTAATTCATACATCACAGACCTCAACACTCTCCCCCCCCCCCCCCCCACACACACACATGTTCAGTTTCATGAACTAAAAAAACTAAGCAAAGGTATGTTTGGAGAGCTTTTGATACTTGATTCGTTTGTTTCCGGGTGAGGTATACTGGGCAACTTTAAAATGTCCTGTGTAACATGGAAACTAAACACATATCAAGAACATCATTTTAACATGCAAAACACATTCAAACAAGCTTTGCTTGATTACAGTTAAGCAAACAAAAGTAGGTCCCAGAGAGAAAAAAAATTAAACAAAGTTGAAAAAAAAAGGTTTGTGTCAATTTTTATGTAAGTGTGTAGATTTTCACTTCAGCACAAAATTCATATAAACATACTTTTAATACATTTTGTGGGATAGATTAAATACATATATAGTATTGTTAACATACTTAATACATAGAGGCAACAATCATTATTTGACTTAATATTTAAAAAAGAAAGAATGAATTATGTCCATCGTAACATGGACACTCGTAACATGGACACCAAATACAGTACAACCCCATTAAACCAAACTTGAAGGGACCCTAGAAATCTGTTTGGATTAACCGATTATTGTATAATATTTCTGTATGCCCGGCCGTCTGAGCACCAGAGATACCATAAACTCTCCCCAGTCTGCGAGTACCTGCTGCCCCTCTCAAACAAACTCATAAGGAAGAAAGGGAAGACAAGTCACGTAAGATTGACACTGAAGAAGTTGTGCTTTATTGGCATCAACTCCAGTTCACCGGCTAGTGACCTATCACCCTGACCCCTTACCTTCTGTCCACACAGAGCCTCATTGCCTCTTTAGTCTGTCTATAAATCAGTGCCTACAACCCATTGAACCGGAGTCCCCTGGTTTTTGCACACAGCTCAGTTTGGATATAGGAAAGGTGGTAGCATCAGACAGAGTGTCTGGATCCCTGCTCAAGAGTAGGTGTGTCTCACTCTAGAGTCAGGAGTAGAGCATCCCTGCCCAGTGTGTCTGGCAGTTTCTTAATATCTAATATCAAAGTGAGGCTAGTGTGGTCAGGTGGGCAAGGGAGTGCAGTGACTGGGCATCCCACATCCAGCCAATCAGGCACCCTCCACAGCCTGGGGGGCGACGCCCCCAGTATGGGTGGCTGTCACTCAACCCAGCTGTAAGTGGTGTCCATACTGTATGCAGATGAGGCTGGTGTGTTTGCCCATCGGCCCTGCGGTAACAGGTAGTTGCAGACAGTTACAATAAATATATATATATTAAAAATGTCCTTTTCCTCCACTTGCACCCTTTATGGGTGCATAGAGGGAACATTTCACCAAACATTTACTGTCTCTTATATAGGAACATCTCATCATAATCTCGGTCACTATGTATGAATTTATATTCCTCATAGCTTTAATATGTCACAAAGCGAGTGGGGCACCCATTGCTTTTAGATTACATAACCTTGGTCCCCACTCCGTTGCCCGAGAATAATAATGCTCTCTGCCAATATATAATTCCGAACCGAAAATCTGTATATTTTTATAATTGGTTTAAACAAGCTTTGGCTTCGACTTTGACGTGGCTTTGGCAAAAACATGGGTGCATTATGAATTACTAAGCATATATTGCACATGTAATATACAATGTAAGTGGACACTTTGATTATTGTTTTTTAATATTTATATATAATACATGTATATATGTATTAGTAAGCTTTAATGGTATTGTACTTGTCCTCCATTTACTTTGTTTCATGTTTCCTTTTCACACAAACAGCACCCACAATTAAAGTTGCATAGTCCGATGGTTTTGAATTTCTGTATTTTTTCTGAGATAAATATATTAGATCGATCACTAGTATCTACTTTACATTAGTTCAAAGTTACTTTTATTTTAAATGGTAAACCTTTTAGATATTTTGAGTGTAAACATGGAAAATTAGTTTTGGCAAGCTTGCCAAAACTCTGACACCATGGACTTCTGCAGCAACAGGTTCTGTTAAATTGACTAAGTATTGCTTTATACACAGAAACAAATGCTTAATAAGTGCATCAGTATCTAAGTTAGATATGTAAAATCAAATCTAGATAATTGGTTTGGTTTTGAACATTTGATATTTCATTGGACTATGCAGCTTTAATATATAAACAACTCTCACAACGCCTCGGTATGCAGATGTAAGAGGACCGTTGCAGCTGATTGCATAAGCAGCTAATTGCATAAGCACCCCCATGGAGACTTCCCATGCTAACACTTATCAAAACAAGCGTGGTGGTGGGGGCTCAGCTGCCCCTATAACCAATTGAAAGAGGTGGTGGGGTCTCAAAGTTTGGTTTAATCATACCGGAAGTGGCCTAGGACCGACAATCTTGTTTGGTTTAACCAACTTTTTTATATGATAATTGGTAGTATTTTGCCGGGTCGCCGAAAAAAGTTTGGATTAACCGATCATTTGGTTTAACCGAGTTTGGTTTAACGGGGTTGTACTGTATGTGGTACCCAGCTTCAGAGAACCGTCCATGTGTTTTAATTTTGACAAAATTATGTTTCATTGGACCGTGCAACTTTAATTGTTTCTCTCTCGATGCAGGCTTTTGACTTAGATCTCAGCTCTGAGTGGGAAGTGTCAGTCACCCCGTGTAAGGTGAAGGCCTTGCGTGACGCCAGGCAAGATGCCAACGTCAGTAACCCCGATGGACCTGGCCTCCCTGGAGGCAGAGGCAATGGAAACTGCCAAGAAGCAAGTCGCCAACTTGTTACAGGTAAGGTTATACATTTGGTAGTAGTCCGTGAATGAGCCCCAGAGCGGGACGTAGCTCAGGCGGTAAAGTGTCCACCTGTGAAGCTGTCGATCATCCTTCTCAGTGGATCCATTTGCAGTTTGGCTTATTTTCCATTCCAACCAGTGGCCCATAACCTAGCCTGGTGCTCTGCATTAATAGGATAGGGCAAGGACTGGTTAGCAGAGTATCAGGATAATGTGACTGTATAGGATTTCAGGTCATGGTACCAGCGGCCTTGTCTCCCAGTGGAGCGCCACTATAAAGGTCCCTATGAGTATGCACTGTCACAAGTCGGTACTGGTCCTGGTATGACGGTAGATGTTGCTAGGATGTAAGACAACAACAAACAAACAAACCTCTACGTGCCATGTTGCGCGTGCCCTTGCCTCTTCCATATATCTACAGACTCCTAGCTTTATCTTTATATCTAATACTCACCTGACCTTCCAGCGTCCGGACCAGTTGGAGAAGGTGGACCAACTCCGGCGGCGCATCTCACGCAAAAAGGTATTACTGTATTATTAAATTTACTAGAATGCTTAAACCTTTATTTAATTTAAATTGAGGTATTGTCAAGCCCTAAAACAGCATAGTACAATTGATGCTTATAGGCCATACACATCTTTCAATATTTTCATGGTCGTACAAAGTGTACTACTTTTCCAGACCAGACCCACCACGAAGTAGTACACATCAACATTTTACTACAGAACATAACGGCAATAATATGAACTTTTTAAATATGAACATTTTATTTAATTATAGAAGTCATACTTAACCGACATCTCCCTCCGCATTGTATGATTTGTATGATGGTGACAATTTTGAAAACTTTGAATGACTCCTTACTTTGGTTCTTGACTAAACAAAGGTCCTTAGACATGTGTATTCAGATCCTTGTCTGATGAATCTGTACAGATATTGTTCAACTGGTCTGAGTAATATGAGATCAGAACTGTTTTTATTCACCAGTGGTCCACAACTGGTTCATCAAAGCCTGTCATATGTGCTGTCTGTCTGAAAGTGCATATAAAAGACCCCTTGCTGCTAATCGGAAAGAGTAGCCTATGTGGTGGCAGCGGATTTCCTCCAAAGAAATATGTCAGAATGACCATATGTTTGACGTCCAATAGCCGATGAAAAAAATCATTGTGCTCTAGAGGCGTCATTAAATAAAACAAGCTTTATTTTTTTAATTCGTTTTAAAGGTTTCTGCGAGGTGTGGAGACTTCCACACATTGGTATTATGGTAATTCGCTCTTTTTTTTTTTTTTGGTCCATTAGTTGTCCCAAGAAGAGGAAATCCCAGTCACAGATGACTGGTCTTCCCCACTCCACTGCTGGTCAATAGAAAGCCCGAGCCTACACTTTTACCGACCCAAGGGATTTTTAACCTCCCACATCATATAGACATGGTATGAGAGCAACCGGCCTTTGATGACGCTGTAAGTCATACCCAGCTCTGCCAGTTTGAAATCCAAATTGGCAGAGCTGGGGGCACGGGGAATCGAACCGCCAACCTTCAGATTAGGAGTCTGACATAGAAAAAAGTCAGACACTCTAACCACTCCGCCACAGAGAACGCCTCCTCCAAAGAAATATGTCAGAATGACCATATGTTTGCCGTCCAATAGCCGATGATGAAAATCAATGTGCTCTTGAGGCGTCATTAAATAAAACAAACTTCATTTTTTTAAATTGGTTTTAAAGTTGCATATTCCGATAATGTTGATTTTCTGCAATTTTCTGAGATAAATACATTAGGTTGATTGTTGTAATCGACTTTCATTTAGTTTGAATTAACTTTTTTTTTAAATAGCTAACTTTGGAGATAATTGAAGTGAAAACATACCAAATCAATTTAGGCGAGCACGTAAAGATTCTGACATCATAGACCTCAGCGGTAACAGGTTTTATTATTAAAGTGTCTTAGTGTCTCCTTTAAGACAGCAATGCATGCTTAGTAAGTGCACAAGCATCGAAGTTGGATCAAATCTAGGTTTTGGTTTTGGTTTTGAAAATGTGATGCTTTCATCGGACTATCCACTTTATGATACTGGTGCAGTAATAGAAATTAGAATGCACACTGTCACAAGTCGGTACCCATCCTGAAATGACCTTAGATGCTGCCAGGATGTAGAGCTCCAACAACCAACCAACGATACAATGACGCGACCACGCTTAGCTTTCTATGCGGCTCTTCGCCTGTTGAGGTGAGTGTGAACTGCTGCATTAACCGTGCTCTTTGTGGTCTGGCCATGCAGTCGTCAGTGGAGGCGATGTTGAAGACTGCGGTGCAGACACAGCTGGACGGGGTGCGGACCGGGCTCAACCAGCTGCAGAACGCGCTGCAGGACATCCATGAGATCAAGAATGGGTGAGTGACTGCAGCTTTATGTCCTAGCAACAGCTGAGGTCTTACAAAGGCAGACCTGGCTGCCAAGGCTGCTTTGAACTTGCCTCGTGCCAACCTGGGTATCCCATATACAGATCTTTAATTTCCCATTGACAAATACATCGTGTTTAACTGGCAGGATGAATGGAACAATGTGGGAGCAAACAAGTCTTGGGAGATTGGCAGTCCTCCTACAGATGGTTGAGACGGGGCGAGGTTATCCTCTGTCGCTCCCATATTAGTCATACATTCTTGACGCATAGTTTTATTTTGGCTAGGAACCGTACGCCTCAGTGTGAGCACTGCCCGTGTATACAGACAGTGTGTCACATTTTGGTGACATGTCCTCACCTACAACCAGTTAGAGATGATGTATTTAGAAATGAGGGTGTAATGGAGTCGTTCCGATTCCATCCGCAACTCATTATTCATTTCTCTAGGGAAACTGGTTTAAAAAAAAAAAATGTATATTCCATTTTTAACTTAAGAAGGCTTTTACTGCTGATTTTATTTATCATACACCACTTGTGATTTTACCACAGTTGTATGCTCTTATGGCATACATTTCTGTGCTCTAATTAAATTTCAATCGTGGACAATGGGATATCGGGTCACGGTGCTGCTGGCCTGGTCTCCCTTTGAGCAGCACTGTAAAGTCATCAGACCAGACACGGTGGCCGAATCGATAGAGCATAGGCTTCCGTGTGGAAGGTCAGGAGTTCGAATCACGGCCGAGTCAAATCAACTACTTACAAAATTGGTATTTCTCGCTACTTAGTCTAATGCTCAGCCATGGATTCATGGGTTCGAACCCTGGATGAGTCAAACCAATGACTTAAAAATTGATACATGTCGCTTCCTAGCCATGCGCTTGGCATTATTAGGATAGGGCAATGACTGGTTGGCTCAGTGTCAGGATAATGTGACTGAGTGGAATATCAGGTCATGGTGCTGGCGGCCTGGTCTCCCAGTGGGGCACCCCACACCCGAAATAAACCTAATTTATTAAACCCAACAAACTCAGATCTAAGGAGTAGCTTAAATTTATGAGATGCCAAGTACTGCATTGAGTGATTTCATTATCCAGACTTAAAGAAGTGGACGAGGCATATCGCTCCATCTCACACCTAGACGAGAAGTTGCAGAAAGTCCGAGAGGAGAATTCACGACACAGCCAGGTCAGCCCAAACAGCCATAACCACCTCTTTAATCTGCTATTATTACTTATCCATGACTCGTATGCTTTTGTATGTGTTTTCTTTGGTAAATGGATATTCATGTGGACACATATTTTGTCATCGCTGAGGCATTGGTTTTCCAGCCGTTGAAGAGATCACATTTGGTTTGTACATGGTGATGGGGAAGTCGAATGTGCTGCATTGTGTGCAGCACACTCCATTCTGAACATTAAAAGTGGCGGAGCAGACGTAAGAATGTAAGCAGACGTTACGTAAGCAGACGTAAGAATGTAAGCAGACGGTATCTTCTGTATTCATTTGATAAAGTTGTAATAGGTTTTAATGTAAGGCGCGGTCAGTTTGAGTTAGACATCATCATCATCATCATCATCATGCTGTCGGTCGCAATGCGACAAAGACTGCTTTCATTACTTGACTGCCGCTCTCCATTTAGCTCTCTGCTGTGAGAGTTGCATCCATGACATTTTATGAAAGCTGCCTGCAAAAGTGTTGAAGTGCTGCTGGCTTTTGCAAGTTACCAGCGGCACTTTCTCGGGGAGCAAATAGAGGTTTCACACCGGCAAGAAAATGTCAAGACAGGCGCAAAACTATTTGTCCCTGCAGTGGCTGGTCGGGAGATGTTGGGAGTTCCATACATCAACCGCCCTTAGTGCTGCCACAGTGACATGGTTTTCTGTTTAGGGTTTGCTCCCTTAGCCTTCGGTTCTGTCAAGAACCTGTACCACAAGGCAGTGGTATACAACTCTGCAGGGCAGGGGCGTCAAACTCCCTGTGGTATTACTATACCTGCATACCCATCAAGGAGTATTTAAATGGCAGGTTCGATAGGAATATTCTAGTGTTACCCACTTCAAATATCTCCAACGTTAGCCATTTGAAATAAAAGATACTGTATAGTATACAGCACAGGTACTCAACATAGTACAGGAATGAGCCCTGATTGTTAGAGGTTATAAGCCCATACCTGGATGGCTACCTCACCTCATATTCCCAGCTGGTCACCCATCCAACTACTGACATTGACTGCTCAGCGTTGCTTAACTTTGGTGTAAAGACAAGAACTGGCGTTTCCAACTTGAGATTGCCTATAAAAGAAAATAATAGTCTGAATAGTCCCAACGTACGAAATGGCTTTTTGTTATTGTTCAAGCTGCATAGCCCGATGAAAGCACTCAATTTTCGAAACCAAAACTAACAATTTTGCCATGCATACCATAAGTAATTTTGCATGTTTTCCCTTTTTCTCCTTTTTTTGGTGTGGTAAATATGTTTATTCTTGTGAAGAAGTTCTTTTGTCAGCGCCGCAGCATTATTTACCCAAAAATGGTATATAGAGTATCTAAGTATTAAAGGTAGCTAACAATGGTATATAGAGTATCTAATGCTAGGTACACACCTACCGTTTACGACTCGCGCACTAAAACTTTGCGCCCGACGCGACCCGATCGCGATTAAAACCGAAGCTAAGGGATGCGCACATATACCGACTGCCGCGCACACATATACCGTCCGATTCGCGACTGCGAGCCACGCACCTGGTGGGATTTGCGCGAACTACGTCGCCATCAGCGCCATCTAGCAGTTTCCTTGCGCCTCTCCCTCCCTGTGTCTGTGTGTGTGTCTCTGTGTGTGTGTTGTGGTGTGTCTGTGTGTGTGTGTCTCGGTGTGTATGTGTCTGTGTGTGTCTGTGTGTGTGTGTGTGTGTGTGTGTGTGTGACTCTGTGTGTGTCTCTATGTGTGTGTATGTGTCTCTGTGTGTGTCTCTGTGTGTATGTGTGTTACTCTGTGTCTGTGTGTGTGTCTGTGTCTCAGTGTCTGTATGTGTGTCTCTGTGTGTGTCTCTGTGTCTGTGTGACTCTGTGTCTCTGTGTGTGTCTCTATGTGTGTTCTGTGTCTCTGTGTGTGTGTGTCTCTGAGAGAGACACACACAGACACTCTCCCCCCCTCCCTCTCTCCCTCCTGTGTGTGTGTGTGTTACTCTGTGTCTGTGTGTGTGTCTCTGTGTGTGTCTCTGTGTGTGACTGTGTCTCTGTGTGTGTCTCTATGTATGTTATGTGTCTCTGTGTGCGTGTGTCTCTGAGAGAGAGACACACAGACACTCTCCCTCCCTCCCTCTCTCCCGCCTGTCTGTGTGTGTGTGTGTTACTCTGTGTCTGTGTGTGTCTGTGTGGCTCTGTGTGTGTGTCTCTGTGTGTGTGTCTCTGTGTGTTCTGTGTCTGTGTGTGTGTGTCTCTCTGAGAGAGAGACACACAGACACTCTCCCTCCCTCCCTCTCTCCCTCCCTGTGTCTGTGTGTGTGTTACTCTGTGTCACACAGCCACAGAGACACATACAGAGACACACACACAGATACACACACACAGACACAGAGACACAGACACACCCACAGAGACACACAGACACAGACACAGAGACACACACATAGACACAGAGACGCACCTACAGACACAGAGACACACACAGAGACAGAAACACACAGAGACACACACATAGACACAGAGACACACATACAGACACAGAGACACACACATAGAGACACACACAGATACACACACATAGACACAGAGACACACATACATCCACAGAGAAACACACACACAGACACACACAGAGACACAGAGACACACACACGTTTTCCGGCCCGGCGATTGGTTGTTCGTTAAAACCGGTCGGCGGCTAGCACGCATATACCGTTTAAGATACGACCGACCGCACGCACCTCCCGATTTGCAATCGTCCCGATTCGTTTTTCGAATTGCTTGCGATTTCAGTTTTAAGCCCTAAAACTGAGTTGTAATCGCAAATCGCGGACGTCTGGTGTGCTAGGGGTCCGCACCCACCTAACGACTAACGAGGTCCTATGCGCGAATCGCGTCGTAAACGGTAGGTGTGTACCTAGCATTAGTGTTAAAGCTAGCTAAGAATGGTATATAGAGTATCTAAGTGTTAAAGGTAGCTAACAATAGGTGTTGAATACACAATTTGCAGCATACAGCACGGTGAATTCCTGATAGTTACCTACAAGTTCCATAGCAATATGGCAACAGTAGTGTCATGTGATTACGTCAACATTAAATGAATCGATGTGAGTATTGTCATGGTAATTAGAATGTAAGCAGATGTTACCTTCTGTATTCATTTGATAAAGTTGTAATAGGTTTTAATGCAAGGCGCGGTCAGTTTGAGTTAGACAAGGAGTATTTAAATGGCAGGTTCGATAGGAATATTCTAGTGTTACCCACTTCAAATATCTCCAAAGTTAGCCATTTGAAATAAAAGATACTTCAAACTAACGTAAGGTAAATTATAACCACCAACCTAAGCAGCACAACAAAAACAAATAAAAGTTTACGATCATATTCAGACTGAATGCACATAAAATAAGACAATCCCACTTTATTTCAGTGGCACGACAAAAACAAATCCATGAAATTCTTTAACTTTGAATAGACGCACATCCATGTGTTTGCACTCGCGCAGTGCACGTCTATTGGGACATATACAGTATTAGAGGTATTTGTTGCCACATAGAAGGGAATACCAAGTCAGTTTAATAGAACCTGTTACTGCCGAATCCTATGGTTTCAGAGTTTTGGTGTGCTTGCGAAAAGTAATTTGGCATGTTTGCACTTCAAATATCTCAAAAGCTAGCCATTTAAAATAAAAGTTATTTCAAACTAAAGTAAGGTTGATTATGATGCGCGAAAAGGAAGACACGAGGCGGGAGTGGGAAGAGAGGCGTTTATTGGTGCGCCTCTGGAAACATACAGGGCAATATACAGAGACAAGGACAGTGAGAAATGCATACAGGAATAAGTACAGAGGCAGGCTATGAGAGAAATGGCGGCGTGGAGGAGGCTTGGAAGGCGAATGGCTGAAGGAGGCCGGCGGGTGGCCTTATAAGGGAGCGGGGTGAGCAGTGGCAGGGGAGGCGTGAATGCGCAGGTTCAATCCACAGATCGCTGGTGTCGGTTTACTAGCACTCCGCAAATGTGAACACTGATGCGCGAAAAGGAAGACACGAGGGGGGAGTGGGAAGAGAGGCGTTTATTGGTGCGCCTCGGGAAACATACAGGGCAATATACAGAGACAAGGACAGTGAGAAATGCATACAGGAATAAGTACAGAGGCAGGCTATGAGAGAAATGGCGGCGTGGAGGAGGCTTGGAAGGCGAATGGCTGAAGGAGGCCGGCGGGCGGCCTTATAAGGGAGCGGGGTGAGCAGTGGCAGGGGAGGCGTGAATGCGCAGGCGGGGGGAGGGCGAGGGAGAGAGGTGAGCAGCGGGCGTCGCGCGAGGCGCGAATGCTGCGCGACAACCCCCGGGCGGGGAGGGGGGGGAGGGTCTCTTCCTCTCCACGCATCAAACGTAATGCTTCGCATTACGACCAATGATCAACATCACATATTTATCTCAGAAAATGAAAAAAACTCAAAACCATTTGTTGGCTTGACCATTTTTGTTGTTGCTAGTTGGCAGCCGCTGTTGAGAACCTGAAGCACATATTCACGGTGCCGGAGTCTGTCAAGCGGACCGAAGACCTCATAGCAGAGGGGAAGCTGCTGCTCGCGCACAAATGGTAAGTTTTGTTGGGGTTTTCCGTCCTAGCAACATCTAAGGTCCTATCAGCCTTTTATTTTTCCCCCATGGTTTTATTCCTCTAAATAACATGTGCTGTCAGTGCCACTGCACTGGTTGGTTTGTTTGTTTGTGTTTTACATCATGGCGAGGTCATATCAGGACAGGTACCAACTTGCGATAGTGCACACTCATGGCAACTTTTATAGTGCTGCCCTACTGTGACCAGTCCGCCAGCACCATGAGCCAATATCACACACAGTCACATTATCCTCACACTGAGCTAACCAGTCCTTGCCTTATCCTATTAATGCTGACCGCCAGGCTCGGAAGCAACAATTATCCTGATAGTATGCTAACCAGTCCTTGCCTTATCCTATTATTGCTGAGAGTCAGGCTAGGAAGCAACAATTATCCTGATAGTATGCTAACCAGTCCTTGCCTTATCCTATTATTGGCGAGAGACAGGCTAGGTAGTGACAAGTATCAATGTTATTTAATACATTAGTTCTGTATCATCCTTTCAATGCCGGCTTATTATCACTGCCCAGTGGGGCAGCACTATAAAGTCACCATGAGTATGCACTGTCACAAGTCGGCACCGGTCCTGATATGACCTTAGATGTTGCTAGGACGTAAAAACCCCAACAAACATCAAATCTAGGTAAATGGTTTAAAAAGAATACATATTATGACTTCATCAGATTATGAATCCGTTAATTGTTGTAGAGAAGTGTCCTAATTAAGAGAATATGATAACGGGCAGTACTCCTACTAGTAACAACAACTAGTTGTACTTAGAGTTGCATAGTCCGATGGTTTTAAGTTTCTGACATTTTTCTGAGATAATTATATTAAATTGATTATTATACCCTACCTTATTTTAGTTTGAAGTAACTTTTTTTTAAATGACTAAGTTTTGAGATAATAGAAGTATAAACATGTCAAATTAGTTTTGGCAAGCTTGCCAAAACTCTGACCCCATAGGCTTCAGTCGGAGAATGTTCTATTGAATTGCTTTAGTACGCCCGTCTATGTAGCAACACATGCTTAATAAGTGCACCAGTATCTACGTTAGATATGTAGGTTCAACTCCAAATCAGTGTTTTACTTTTGAAAGTTTGATGCTTTTATCGGACTATGCGACCTTACCGCTGAGGGGGGGGGGGGTAACTAAATTTTAAAGCACATATTATTATTGTCTTTCAGTTTAACTGATCTCGAAATCTCAAGAGACGACTTACTTTTTGAGCTCCACAAACAGCCAAACCAGAGTCCCACAGACAACAACGTAAGTGTCACATCTCCTAGTTGTATTCTGACAGGCGCTTTTTGAACGTGTGATAGGCCGTGTACGGCCAGTTACCCTGGTCTTTATTGGGTGCAACGTAGAGAGAAGACAGGGACGAGAAATGTATGCGTCACCATTTATTTCCGGAATTTTCACTCAATGCAGCATCACAGAACCAAGTGACCCGCCCCCTGACCAGCCAGGTCGCAGGTAACTTTTAATGGTGGGGTCGGGCTGATAGCCATTTGCAGAGTGGCAGCGGTCCCCTCAGGGACCGTCTCTGGCTAACCTGCTGCCACCTGTCACCACAGAAGGTCAACAGAGGTCAGCGCAGTCCCTGCCACCACTGTGTGGTGGTAAGGCTCATGTACGCACTACTACTAATGCCTTATGGGAATTTCATTTTGTTAGCAACAAAATGGATGGTTGGTTGTTGGAGTTCTACGTGATGGCAACATCTACGGTCATAACAGGATGGGTACCGACCACACTGCTGGGAGACCAGGCCACCAGCACCATGACCTGGTATCCCATTCAATCACATTATCCTGAACCAACTAGTCCTTGCCCTATCCTAATACTGCCGAGTGCTTGACTAGGAAGCGACAAGTATCAATTTTTTAAGTCATTGGTTTGACTCGACCGGCGTTCGACTCCACGGGTTCGAATCCCACGATCTACCAACACGGGAGACGGACGCTCAACTCATTCGGCCATCCCGTCTGGTAACAAAACACATTAGAAGTCACACCTTACCATCACAAGTCGGTGCTCGTCCTGATATGACCATAGATGTTTCTAGGGTGTTAAACAACAAGTAAACTGATAATTGTGTGAAGTGGAAGAGAACCAGCCTATTATGTTCCTATTGGCAAATAGCGCTATTGCTAGTACCCTTAATAGTCTTAAAAAGAGTCCTGTGTGATTAGGAGGGCAAGTGCTGAAAATTGGTTTGTTGGTTGGTTGTTGGGAAGTTTTACGTCCTGGCAACATCTCAGGTCATCAGGACGAGTGTGAAAATTGGCAGTGGTTCCTTTATATCGCACATCTCGCATGCACATCTCGCACCTTCGGATTCTGGGAGACTTGAGAGAAGTTAGACGGAAGTGATGAGTTACTCGCCAGGTGGTGTATCGGGTATATATCTCTTAGTGCTGTGAATTGGTCAAGTTACCGGATAACCTAACCAATTAGAACTTAGCATTCTTATTAGGGGCCATCCAAAGTTTTCAACATGTTCATGGTCGAACAAAGCGTACAACAGGATAGAGGGAGGAGAGGTGTCAGTCAAGTATGACTTTTATTATTTATTAAACTGTTAATATTTAAAACGTTTGTATTCTTGTCTTTTGTTCGGTAGTAAAATGTTGATGTGGACTACTTTTGGGGGAATGAGGGGGTCTGGAAAAGTAGTACGATCGTGAAAATGTGACAAACTTTGGTTGGCCGTTAATTCATTGCGTATCCGTTATTTGCAGATGGTGAAGCACTACTTCAGTGAAGTGGAGCATCTATCCGAGACGCTTGGGAAGCAGCTGTGGCTTGTGCTTCAGCGTGTACTGCAGACCGTGATCCGCGAACCAACCATCATAGTCACCGCTCTCCGCATCATCCAGCGGGAAGAGAAGTGCGCCTTGTTTTTCCTTTTGATATATTCAAGATGGCTGTTTCAAATGCTTTCATGTGAAATTAAGACGCATAATAATGATATATCAAGCATGAGGTGGTTTGCTTCTTCCTACCACCGGGCGCGTGGCCTAATCAGTGGAGCGCGGGCCTCGTGTGCGGGAGGTCGGGAGTTCGGTTCCTGGTCGAGTCAAACAAATGACTTTAAAATTGATACTTGTCACTTCCTAGACTGGCGCTCGGCATTAATAAGATAGGGCAAGGACTGGTTGGCTGGATCGGGTCATGGTACCGGTGGCCTGATTGCCCAGTGGGGCAGCACTATAAAGTCACCATTAGTGCACACTGTCACAAGTAGGTACTCGTCCTGATATGACCTTGGATGTTGCTAGGACGTAAAACAGCAAACAAACAAAAAACAAATCATTATCACGGCACAAGTCGTCATGCGCGGGTGTTTTACAAAACATTGTACTTAGAACGGGACTCGAACCTGCATGGCTGCCATTTCGGGGCGAGCGTTCTAACAATTAAACTATCCTTAAATTGTGATTCGAACCTGCATGTCTGCCATTTCTAACCACCAGACTGTTTTGGTGAGTGCAGTTCACTGTGTCGCTGTAGATGTTAAGAACAGTAATGGTAAACAGGTTGTGATGATTCTTCGCACTTAGGATGGACCTGATTATGCTGAAGCGGAACGATCTGCACGGCTTCCTTCCGCCCGGTCGACCAAAGCGTTGGCGAAATAAGGCGTTCGAGAAAATCAAGGAGGCAGTTCATGCCAGGTATGGGCTGTCTCGTAATTTGTTGTTGTTGGTATATGTGTTTATTCATCTGAATATATAATTTGTCAGTGCCAGGGCACTGGTCTTCCAGTGGGGAGCGGGACGTAGCTCAGGCGGTAGCGTGTCCACCTGTGAAGGTGTCGGTATTCCGATCGGACCTCGTCAATGGACCCATTTGCAGTTTGGGCTATTTTCCATTCCAACCAGTGGTCCACAACTGGTTCATCAAAGGCTGTGTTATGTGCTGTCCTGTCTGTGGGAAAGTGCATATAAAAGACCCCTTGCTGCTTATCGGAAAGAGTAGCCTATGTGGCAGCAGCTGGTATATCAGAATGACCATGTTTGACATCCAATAGCCGATGATATGAAAACCAATGTGCTCTAGAGGCGGTGTTAAATCAAACAAGCTTTACTGAATATATAATCTGTCAGTGCTGGTGCACTGGTCTTCCAGCCGTTAAACAATCGTGGTTGGTTACACATATTGGGGAGAGACTAATCTGTGCTGTATTGTGTTACAACACACACCAGTCTGTACAATTAGAAGGGGAACACCCTGCACTGTATTGTTTACAGCGCCGACCGCTCTATGTAGTACTGGAGGGAGTAGTCATGTACAGCAAGGTCCGTCTATATGTACAAGTAGGCAATAACTGCTCTATGTAGTACTGGAGGGAGTAGTCATGTACAGCAAGGTCCGTCTGTATGTACAAGTAGGCAATAACCGCTCTATGTAGTACTGGAGGGAGTAGTCATGTACAACAAGGTCCGTCTATATGTACAAGTAGGCAATAACCGCTCTATGTAGTACTGGAGGGAGTAGTCATGTACAACAAGGTCCGTCTATATGTACAAGTAGGCAATAACCGCTCTATGTAGTACTGGAGGGAGTAGTCATGTACAGCAAGGTCCATCTGTATGTACAAGTAGGCAATAACCGCTCTATGTAGTACTGGAGGGAGTAGTCATGTACAGCAAGGTCCGTCTGTATGTACAAGTAGGCAATAACCGCTCTATGTAGTACTGGAGGGAGTAGTCATGTACAACAAGGTCCGTCTGTATGTACAAGTAGGCAATAACCGCTCTATGTAGTACTGGAGGGAGTAGTCATGTACAGCAAGGTCCGTCTGTATGTACAAGTAGGCAATAACCGCTCTATGTAGTACTGGAGGGAGTAGTCATGTACAACAAGGTCCGTCTGTATGTACAAGTAGGCAATAACCGCTCTATGTAGTACTGGAGGGAGTAGTCATGTACAACAAGGTCCGTCTGTATGTACAAGTAGGCAATAACCGCTCTATGTAGTACTGGAGGGAGTAGTCATGTACAGCAAGGTCCGTCTGTATGTACAAGTAGGCAATAACCGCTCTATGTAGTACTGGAGGGAGTAGTCATGTACAGCAAGGTCCGTCTGTATGTACAAGTAGGCAATAACCGCTCTATGTAGTACTGGAGGGAGTAGTCATGTACAGCAAGGTCCGTCTGTATGTACAAGTAGGCAATAACCGCTCTATGTAGTACTGGAGGGAGTAGTCATGTACAGCAAGGTCCGTCTGTATGTACAAGTAGGCAATAACCGCTCTATGTAGTACTGGAGGGAGTAGTCATGTACAGCAAGGTCCGTCTGTATGTACAAGTAGGCAATAACCACTGGGAGTAGTCATGTACAGCAAGGTCCGTCTATATGTACAAGTAGGCAATAACCGCTCTATGTAGTACTGGAGGGAGTAGTCATGTACAGCAAGGTCCGTCTGTATGTACAAGTAGGCAATAACCGCTCTATGTAGTACTGGAGGGAGTAGTCATGTACAGCAAGGTCCGTCTGTATGTACAAGTAGGCAATAACCGCTCTATGTAGTACTGGAGGGAGTAGTCATGTACAGCAAGGTCCGTCTGTATGTACAAGTAGGCAATAACCGCTCTATGTAGTACTGGAGGGAGTAGTCATGTACAGCAAGGTCCGTCTGTATGTACAAGTAGGCAATAACCGCTCTATGTAGTACTGGAGGGAGTAGTCATGTACAGCAAGGTCCGTCTGTATGTACAAGTAGGCAATAACCGCTCTATGTAGTACTGGAGGGAGTAGTCATGTACAACAAGGTCCGTCTATATGTACAAGTAGGCAATAACCACTACGTAGTACTGGAGGGAGTAGTCATGTACAACAAGGTCCGTCTGTGTGTACAAGTAGGCAATAACCGCTCTATGTAGTACTGGAGGGAGTAGTCATGTACAGCAAGGTCCGTCTGTATGTACAAGTAGGCAATAACCGCTCTATGTAGTACTGGAGGGAGTAGTCATGTACAGCAAGGTCCGTCTGTATGTACAAGTAGGCAATAACCGCTCTATGTAGTACTGGAGGGAGTAGTCATGTACAGCAAGGTCCGTCTGTATGTACAAGTAGGCAATAACCGCTCTATGTAGTACTGGAGGGAGTAGTCATGTACAGCAAGGTCCGTCTGTATGTACAAGTAGGCAATAACCGCTCTATGTAGTACTGGAGGGAGTAGTCATGTACAGCAAGGTCCGTCTGTATGTACAAGTAGGCAATAACCGCTCTATGTAGTACTGGAGGGAGTAGTCATGTACAACAAGGTCCGTCTGTATGTACAAGTAGGCAATAACCGCTCTATGTAGTACTGGAGGGAGTAGTCATGTACAGCAAGGTCCGTCTGTATGTACAAGTAGGCAATAACCGCTCTATGTAGTACTGGAGGGAGTAGTCATGTACAGCAAGGTCCGTCTGTATGTACAAGTAGGCAATAACCGCTCTATGTAGTACTGGAGGGAGTAGTCATGTACAGCAAGGTCCGTCTGTGTGTACAAGTAGCCAATAACCGCTCTATGTAGTACTGGAGGGAGTAGTCATGTACAACAAGGTCCGTCTGTATGTACAAGTAGGCAATAACCGTTCTATGTAGTACTGGAGGGAGTAGTCATGTACAGCAAGGTCCGTCTATATGTACAAGTAGGCAATAACCACTGGGAGTAGTCATGTAAAGCAAGGTCCGTCTATCTGTATAAGTTGGCAATAACCGCTGGGAGTAGTCATGTACAGCAAGGTCCTTCTATATATACATGTAGGCAATAACTGCTTGTGCAGGCAATGCCAGTCAATTGTAGATGTGTCTGCTGCATGTACTTTGTAGATGTGTTTGTCGCTTGTACCAGTCACTTGTAGATGTGTTTGTCGCTTGTACCAGTCACTTGTAGATGTGCTTGACGCTTGTACCAGTCACTTGTAGATGTGCGTGACGCTTGTACCAGTCACTTGTAGATGTGTTTGTTGCTTGTACCAGTCTCTTGTAGATGTGTTTGTCACTTGTACCAGTCTCTTGTAGATGTGTTTGTCACTTGTACCGTTCACTTGTAGATGTGTTTGTCACTTGTACCAGTCTCTTGTAGATGTGTTTGTCACTTGTACCAGTCTCTTGTAGATGTGTTTGTCACTTGTACCAGTCACTTGTAGATGTGTTTGTCGCTTGTACCAGTCACTTGTTCATGTGTTTGTCGCTTGTAGCAGTCACTTGTAGATGTGTTTGACGCTTGTAGCAGTCACTTGTTCATGTGTTTGTCGCTTGTACCAGTCACTTGTAGATGTGTTTGACACTTGTAGCAGTCACTTGTAGATGTGTTTGTTGCTTGTACCCGTCACTTGTAGATGTGTTTGTCACTTGTACCAGTCACTTGTAGATGTGTTTGTCACTTGTACCAGTCACTTGTAGATGTGTTTGTCACTTGTACCAGTCACTTGTAGATGTGTTTGTTGCATGTACCAGTCTCTTGTAGATGTGTTTGTCACTTGTACCAGTCACTTGTTGATGTGTTTGTTGCATGTACCAGTCTCTTGTAGATGTGTTTGTCGCTTGTACCAGTCACTTGTTCATGTGTTTGTCGCTTGTAGCAGTCACTTGTAGATGTGTTTGACGCTTGTAGCAGTCACTTGTAGATGTGTTTGTTGCTTGTACCAGTCACTTGTAGATGTGTTTGTCGCTTGTACCAGTCACTTGTTCATGTGTTTGTCACTTGTACCAGTCACTTGTAGATGTGTTTGTCACTTGTACCAGTCACTTGTTGATGTGTTTGTTGCTTGTACCCATCACTTGTAGATGTGTTTGTTGCTTGTACCCATCACTTGTAGATGTGTTTGTCGCTTGTACCAGTCACTTGTAGATGTGTTTGTCGCTTGTACCAGTCACTTGTAGATGTGTTTGTCGCTTGTACCAGTCACTTGTAGATCTGTTTTCGCATGTACCAGTCACTTGTAGATATGTTCACTGGTCCAACCAATGGTATTATATTTGATGAATATGCAAAAATAATAGAATTAAACGTGCCACCACACATTCCGAACACAAATTGGAGTCATCGGTCATCGACGAGTTTACAACAAATGAGTTGTGGTCATCATCGCCACCGATGGACAACCACAAATTTGATCAACAGTTCTAGAAAGGGTACCATGGGTCTAGCCCCCCCGCCCCCCCACCCAGAAATGTATCGTTTGTATGCTTGCGAAAATGTTAATAATTGTAAAGGACCCCTTTCAGATTTACGCATAGAATATCTAGATAACTTTGTTTTCGGTGTATTCAAAGGATCGAAGGGAACCAGATGGAGGACCGGACAACTGACAAGATGTGGCTTGTCAGGCACCTGGAGGTGACTCGGACGCTGGTTACTGAAGATCTCAAGGTCATAAAGGTATGGAGAGTTACAGGGTTCATACGCGTCCTTGCAAAGCTGGAACGTCCTGTAATTTGATAATTCAGGATTCCAGGCCAGGAACGTCATGGAATTTGTCTAATGATCCTGGAAAGTCAATGAAAATGGAAAATTGTCTTGAATGAGCGAGTTCGCTCATTCGGTGTCATTGCTGGACACGCCAGGCTCAAGGCCGAAGCCCCCCCCGCCTGCCACCGCCGTGGTGGTGGTGGGGGGACTGATGCGCGACAGGGTCTCGCACCCCACCCCGCCCTGTGGTGGGGGGGGAAGCCCCTCCCGGTACAGAGTATATCAAAATATGAACAGGTAATTGTAATCATCAATCGAGGTAGTAATGTGAAGCCAGTAGGGGGCACATCAGTATACAGTCGCTATTTAGTTATATAGTTCGGCGGGAAAAAGAAAGGTGGCGCCAGGGCGAATCGTCATATGAGAGTGGTGGAGGGGGGGTTCCAAAAAAAAGTAACGCTTGTTTTATTTAACGCCGCCTCTAGAGCAGATTGATTGTTATCATCGGCTATTGGATGTCAAACATATGCTCATTCTGAAATAGTTCTTTGGAGGAAATCTGCTGCCGCCACATAGGCTACTCTTTCTGATAAGCAAGTCTTTTGTATGCACTTTCCCACAGACAGGACAGCACATACCATAGCCTTTGATGAACCAGTTGTGGACCACTGGTTGGAAAAGAAAATAGCCCAGGCTTGCAAATGGATCCAAAGAGAAGGGAATTACCCATCATGAACAATTATTATTTTCAAATTCACCTGTTTCAGACACTTGCGGAGCCATGCTTCCCTCCGCAGTACAACATCGTAAACAAGTACGTGGATATGTACCACAGCGCCATCAAAGAGCGGGTAGGCAGCGACAACTTTTGAACAACCTTTGACCGGACGCAGTGATCAAATCGGTAGAGTGCAGGCTTCCTATATGCAAGGCTGGGATTTGAAACCAGGTTGAGTCAAACTAATGACTTACAAAATTTATACTTGTCACTACCTTGCCTGATGCTCGCCATTAATAGGATAGCACAAGGACTGGTTAGCTCAGCGTCAGGATAATGTGACTGAGTGGGAAGTTGGGTCATGGTGCCGGTGGCTTGGTATCTTTACACTTTTTCATGAAATCCCCCCCCCACAAAATGTACAATAAAAATGTTGATGTAGTAGTAGTAGTAATTGTTAGCATGCTAACACCAGGATAGCAAGAAGCGGCATTCAAATCCTGCTTCATTTGACCAGACGGGATGGCCGAATGAGTTAGAGCGTCCGTCTCCCGTGTTGGTAGGCAATGGATCATGGGTTCGAACCCTGGTCGAGTCAAACCAATGACTTTAAAATTGATACTTGTTGCTTCCTAGCCAGGCGGTCGGCATTATTAGGATAGCGCAAGGACTGGTTGGCTCAGTGTCAGGATAATGTGACTGAGTGGGATATCGGGTCATGGTGTTGGCGGCCTGGTCGCCCAGTGGGGCAGCACTATAAAGTCGCCATGAGTGCACGCTGTCACAAGTGAGTACCCGTCCTGATATGACCTTAGATGTTGCTAGGCTGTAAGACAACACAAATTAAAAAAATAAAATCATTTGACCGACATTTTTATCAGTTTTAGACAGCATACAGCGTGTCTTCTCCTATGCCCTCCCTCTTCCAATGTATGATTTGTATGCTTGTGAAAATGTTGATAATTGTGATGGACTCCTAATATGTATTTCTTTTAAAATGGCAGAAACTGAAAACCATCGAGCGTTAATTCCCCCTCGCCTTTGTAGATGGAGGACATCGTGGGCCAAGCAGTGGAGGGGAATGAGATTGTTTCAGTTCTCACCTGGATTGGATCGTATACGTAAGGCTGCTTCCACATCAACTCCTCTGAAGCGCATAATCCGATGAAAGTAAACCCCGTAACTACATTTGGTCCTACATGGCAAATGGCTCATTGAACATGTATTGCAGTTTGGTGCTCATGTGCTGTGTCAACAGAACATATGTGCAGCATTTTGGGTGCGCACACCAAGATTAACTTTTCACTTAAAATATTTCCAAAGTTTTAGTCCTTTGAAGTAAAGGTTACTTGAAACTAAAGTAAGTTGGATTATAACAATCAACCTAATATATTTATCTTTAACAAAAAAAAACTATTTAACAAAATTAGAAACTCTGAGGCATCGGATTGTGCAACTTTAAATTATAGCAGTTATATATAAACCAGACGCAGTGGCAGGATCAGTAGAGCGCAGGCCTCTCGTGCAGGAGATCTGGAGTGCAATTCCCGGTCTAGTCAAACCATGGACTTTAAAATGGATAATTGTCGCTTCCTAGCCTGGCGCTCGGCATTAATAGGGTATGGCAAGGACTGGTTAGCTCAGTGTCTGGATAATGTGACTGAGTGGGATATTGGGTCATGGTGCCTGTGGCCTGATTAACCAATGGGGCAGCACTATAAAGTCGCCATGAGTGTGCACTGTCATAAGTCTGTAGCTATCCTACTATGACCTTAGATGTTGCCAGGACGTAAAACTCCCAACAACCAACCAACCTGTGATAAAGTCAGTTGCAAACTAGAACTCGCAGGGTCCACTTCGTCAATGCTTGACAGGTCGAAGGAGCTGATGGGGAACCCTGAGTTGAAGATTGACGTGTCCGAGTTGTCGCCTCTGCTGGACGCGCGCACCATCAGCGACCTGCGCAACCAGTACCTGCAGACGATGCGCGCCAACTTCCAGGAGTGGATGGGCAAGAGCCTGGAGTCCGACTGCAAGGTACGCCACCCCGCGCGCGCGGCTGATTCTATGTACAGGGTCCGTATGGGGCCTGGAAAGTCTTGAAAAGTCTTGAATTTCATTTGCCCCAATTCAAGGCCTTGAAAAGCCTTGAATTTAAGCTATTTTGGGTAATTAGTCTTGAAAAGCCTTGAATTCCATTAAACTGTCCCCACTGATCTAAATTAGTCCGAAATCGCCATTCGCCATTGTTTCCCCCCCCCCCCCTTAAATCCAAATGAAAATAGTCTTGAATTCCTATCAAAAACAGCCTTGAAATAGCCTTGAATTCCCTATCTTCACATGTGTACGGACCCTGTTTGTACACATGTGAAGATAGGGAATTCAAGGCTATCAAAAACAGCCTTGAAATAGCCTTGAATTCCCTATCTTCACATGTGTACGGACCCTATTTGTACACATGTGAAGATAGGGAATTCAAGGCTATCAAAAACAGCCTTGAATTCCCTATCTTCACATGTGTACGGATCCTGTTTGTACAAATATCAATCGCTGATTTCATTTTAACATTGTATCTTGTATAAGTATGAAAATTACAGTGACGGATGTCTCCTGAAATAGGAACAAATTGGGCAAAAGCTATTCATGGAATCACTATTATGTAACTCTGACACACTTGTCCTCTGGTCGTATGTATATATCAGGGATGAAAGATCTCCGCGGTTTCGCGGATTTCCGCGATTATTTATATTTACCGATTAACTTTAAGCATTAACAAAAATGATACGTATAAGACAACACATGCAGGAGTTTGAATCCCATTTTTAAATGACCTTAGATGTTGCAAGAACATCAAACCCAAACAAGCGCGAGTCCGGTATGGGCGATAATAGTCACAACAAGGTTAGTTGAAAACTGACTTCCGGTATTTTTCCGCGAATCCCTGACAGTGCTAAGTCTATGGGAGAAGATCTGCGCTATCGCGGAAATTTGCCGTTGGCGGCCTGATTTCCGTGATTTTAGCCGGAGACCACTTTCATCCCTGATATATATATGCATGTGTAAATGTGTACATATATGTATAAATGGAGGCATATATCTGATTCTAGGTATATATTTAAATTCCCGCTTTGTTGTAAACAATGTATTTTGCATAAGTATGAACTTTAATTTAATGTTACGTTGGTTACTCGACTGGAAAATCACCTCTTGGGGAAGCCATATTTGCATGTTTGCGATTAAATAAAACTCAACTCGACTTGCGGGGTACCGACGCTGGTATCAAGCGGCCACTAATCAGGCTCCTAGCCGTGGGTACAAAGTGACCGTAAAGCTGCGGTCCGGTCAAAGCATGCAATTACAAAACCAGAAAACTTACCGTAGTTTCATTCTGCATATTCACCTACGATACTAGACGCGGTTGTCGAATCGGTAAGAGTGCATGCTTCCCGTGCGAACGGTTGTGAGTTCAAAATCCCGGTCGAGTCAAACCAATGACTTACTAAATTGATGCTTGTCGCTACCTAGCCTGGCACTTGGCATTACTAGGATAGAGCAGGGACTGGTTGGGTCAGTATCAGGATAATGCGATTGTGTGGATTATCGGGTCATGGTGCTGGCGACCTGGTCGCCCAGTGGGGCAGTGCTATAAAGTTGCATGAACACCCACTGTCACACAAGTTGGCATCCGTCCTAATATAACCTTAGATGGTGCCAGAATGGAAAACCCCAACAAACAAACAAATCAGTTGAAATTTATTTTGGCGTTTGAAGGTCATATACACTTTTACTCTGTTTTTGTTGTTGTTTTTTTTGGCTAAAAAAGAAAAGGAGGCGAGAAAAAAGGGAATGTCGTCTGCTGTAGCAGCACTGCTTCAAAAATGAGGACCATCCGTTGCCCAACTAGATATTTTGATCAGTGAAGTGAAATTAACTGCAGGAAATATGCAAAATATTTTGAAGATGGTAGAAGTGGTGTGGAGCAAACATTTTTTATTTAGTGAAAATAAATTATGCACATTGCCATTTCTAGGACTGGTATAACGACCAGGAACCGGATGCGGACGAGAAGGGCTTCTTCAATACGTCACTTCCGGTCATAGTTTTTAACATGGTCGAGGAAAATGTGAGTCACTGCAGTTGTTACTGTTGTATTTAGTTTGTGCTTGAATGTGGGCTTAGTGACCCACATTTAGGACACTGAATTAAAGTAAACAAAGGGCTTTAATTTATTCTGCTTTAAAAGATGTGTGTATATGTATATGTGCTGTATAAGCAATTATGCAAGTATAATTATCCGGAAACAGATTATATATGAACTGTGTCCGTAGGTCATATGAACTGACACTACACCAACTAATGACACTTATGTACTCAAGCGAGTGGTGAGGCCTTCTGCCTCGCCTGGTGCTGCCACCTGGCTTCTTCCTTCTGGCCTGGCTCTGCCTCGCGCCTGTACCACTCAATTCAAAATTATATATATAGATATATACATATATATATATAATAAGATTTACCGAAAGTCAGTTTCTGCTTCTTTGCTTTTGTTGTTGTTCAAAGGTAATTTTCATCCTTAAGCAACGAATTGCCTGTTGATGAAGTGGTTTAAACAGACCCGGTATAAGCGACTGAGACGGGAACCACACTCCCTTAAATGCTCTCCAAGCACACCGTTGCCTAGTTTTTCAGTTCATGCAATTGCATATGGGGGTTGGGAGGGGGAGAGTGTTGAGGTCAGTTGCGTCTGCTGTGTTGTCGTTATTCCAGCAGCACTGCCAGGGCTTCTAGATAACCGTATAGAGACAAATGTCAGAATTTGCACTCTAAAGTGCTGAATATATGGCTGAAATGATTATTTATCGTAACCAGCTACCTTTGGTGTGAATAGTTTACTAAATCATGTAGATTAATAGACTTTAAGAGTTGAATTGGGTGTTTTCCGTGGCTGTCATCTTGGTGGTTCCCCTGGATTCCCTCAGGATGTGTGACAAACCCCTCTAGGTCATGTGATGCGGGAATGCCATCTATCATGTCATTCATACATTACAGACCTCTGTATTCTCCCCATCACATGTTCGGTTGATTAAACTGAAAAACTAAGCAACGGTGTGCTTGCAGAGCTTTCGATACTGGATTTGTTTGTCTCTAGGTGAAGTATACCGGGCGACTTTAAAGTTGCATAGTCTGATGGTTTTGAGTTTTTGTCATTTTCTGAGATCGTTATAATCTACATTTCTTTAGTTTGAAGTAACTTTGCTTCAGAATGACTAACTTAGCAGATATTATAAGTGTAAACATGCTAAATTAATTTTGGCATGCTTCCCAAAACTGACTCTATAGGATTCAGCACTAACAGGTTCTATTAAATTTGCCAGATGGGATGGCCGAATGAGTTAGAGCGTCCGTCTCCCGTGCTAGTAGATCGTGGGGTCGTGGGTTCGAGTCCCGGTCGAGTCAAACCAATGACTTTAAAATTGATACTTGTTGCTTCCTAGCCAGGCGCTCGGCATTATTAGGATAGGGCAAGGACTGGTGTGCTCAGTGTCAGGATAATGTGACTGAGTGGGATACCAGGTCATGGTGCCGGCGGCCTGGTTTCCCAGTGGGACAGCACTATAAAGTCACCAGTCGCCAGGAGTGCACACTGTCACAAGTCGGTACCCGTCCTGATATGACCTTAGATGTTGCTAGGACGTAAAACAACAACAAACAATCTATTAAATTGACTTAGTATTCTCTCCTATGCAGCAATAAACACTTAATAAATGCACAACTATCCAAGATGGATATGTTGGTTCAAATCTAGATAAGTATTTTGCTTTTGAAAATTTGATGTTTTTATAGAACTATGCAAATTTAAATACGTGGGATATTTATCAATTTTAACTGTACAGTGCTGTACTGTACTGTGTTGTACTGTACTGTGCTTTACTGTGCTGTGCTGTGCTGTACTGCACTGTTCTGTGCTGTACTGTACTGCGCTGTACTGAGTTATGTTAAGTCGGTTTAATTAAGTGTTCCTGCCTGTAGCTATTTCAGACCTGCTGAAGCATCAAACGTTCCAAAGCACTGACCTAGCTCTAAATATCTAACTTAGATACTCATGCACTTATTACGCATTTATTACCACATAGAAGGGCATGCTGAGTCAATTTATTAGAACCTGTTACTGCAGAAGCCTACAGAAGCGTGCTTGCCAAAATTAATTTGGCATGTTTGCACTTCAAATATCTCAAAAGTTAGCCATTCAAAATAAACATTACTTCAAACTAACGTAAGGCAGATTGCAATAATCAATTTAATATATTTATCTCAGAAAGATGATAGTAACTCAAAAGCATCGGACTATGCAACTTTAAACAAATAAAGAATTGACTTGCTGCCGAGTTAACCTGTCAGTGTTCATTGGCTATTCAGTTTAACCCTGGCTGGCTTCATTTCTACGTAAGTGGTTTGAGCCTTCTGTGCGTCTTGTTTTGTCCAAATACCACGGTACCCTCACTATATAGGCCATCCAAAGTGGTTCAAAACCACATCTATAACTGCCACTTCTGATTGCAGCCTCAGCATTTCTTCCATCTGGTTTAGAATATTTCACCCCATCATTGATTTGTTTGTTAATCAACGCTCAAAGATACCTTAGCGTGAAAATCTAATTAATAATAATTCGTGGATTTTTGTCCCCTTTATTTGTGTTTGTTTTCCCACCCTCCCAATAATAATATTAATAAAAAATTGCCTTCTTTTGTTATCCCTTTTGTTTTTTTCCGCCCTCTCTCCTTAATAGTAATACTTTTTGGTTTTCCCTCCCGTATTCCTGTTATTTTTCTTGTCTTAATTATTAATAACAAAATAAGAAATTTGTAAGGTTTTGAGCCCTAGCCCTTTCTTTTCATCTCTAATTTATTGAAAGTAGAGTCAATATTTTCCTGCACTTTGTCAATAAATCATCGGAGATCAAAACGAGAACCAACCACCCACAGTTTACAGTTGCACAGTCCAATGGTTTTGAGTTTCTGTCATTTTCTGAGATAAATATATCAGTTACTTTAGTTTAAAGTAACTTAGCTTTAAAATGACTAACTTTGGAGATATTTGAAGTGTAAATTTGGAACATTAATTTTGGCATGCTTGTCAAAACTCTGACTTCATAGACCTAGTATGCCCTTCTATGCAACAGCAAATACTTACTAAGCCCATCAGTATCTAAGTTCGATATGTAGGTTCAAATCTAGATGAGTGTTTTGCTTTTGAAAATGTGCTGCTTTTATCGGACTATACAGCTTTAGACAACGCTGGCCGGGCGCAGTGGCCGAGTCGGTAGAGCGCAGGCCTCGCGTGCGGGAGACCGGGAGTTCGGTTCCCGGCTGCCCCACTGGGAAACCAGGCCGCCAGCACCATGACCTGAAATCCCACTGAGTCACATTATCTGACACCGCGCCAACCAGTCCTTGCCCTGTCCTAATAGACTACATCACGGTTCCGACTGCGCATGCGCTGAAAACGGCCGTGGGAGCAAAGCAAAGGCGTGCGGCCATTGACTTTGCCTATACGAGCATTGAAAAATGTCAGTTTTATTCAAAATTAATAGAAATCCAAAACCCTAACCTTATAAATCTAATATAATCTTTTTGTTAAACATGTTTTCTATATGTGTTCCAAGCGGTTTGTCTCTAGGTGGTGTGGTTTTATCAATATTTTACTTTTTCTGTATGGAGATTGCTCACTGCCATTGACAATGCATTGAGTACTCTGGCTATGGCTCTAACACTAGTCTGAGTGCCTAGATCTTTCTAAATCTAAATGCACATGGCATAAGATGTGCTGATTATATTGATGTAAATGCAATGCTGGATAAAAGATTAATGTGTGGTATAAAGCATTTATACGAATATTATTCAGGATGGAACCCTCCCTCTGTGGCATATCGGGTGGGGGGATTCGAACCCACTACCCCCACACGCTGCTGGGCCGGCGGGGCATTTCGGCGAGGGGACTGAGGCAAGTCTAGCCTCCATGTGTCTTGCGCCTCCAGTGCCCGCTAGGAGGACTGAGGCAAGTCTATTACGGGTAACACCTCAGGCGCATGCGCGGACCCTCCAGCTCCAACGGCTTTCCTGTATACTTAGCCCATTTGAACCCGAGTTCTAGCTTGAGGCTGACGTACCTACGTGCGTACCTACGTGCGTACCTACCTACATATCGGGCGAGATGCCGGTCGATATATGTGCGGCATGTGGGGAGGAGCACGAGCCCCCCCGGGGCAGTAAGTGCAAGCGGACAAGGACTAGCAAGCGGTCAGTAAAGGCGGAGCTGCCTTCATCGGGCGAGAAGTTGGTGGCGCCGGTTTCTTCGACGCGGCGCGCCGGTGAGGGTTCGCGCCTCGTGGTGGAAGACTACGAGGAGGATGACGAGGAGAGGGAGCTGAGGCGGCTGGTGGCGGCGAGGGCGCGAGAGCGCCGTAAGAAGGAGCTGCGTGCGGTCTTGGACGCCGGATCGCCGGAGGAGGAGGCAGTGACGGCGGTGCCGACGACGAAGAAGAAGCTGTCCGGGAAGAAAAAAAAGGCAGAGGCGGCCGGGGACCCGAACGATTCCCCTACAGACAGCAGCTCGGAGGACGGCTCAGGGTCAGACAGTGACTCTGGCAGAAGGCGAAGGAGGAGGCGTAAGCGCAGTAAGTTCGCTTTAAACAAATACACGATGAACGAGAAGCGTTTAAAAAAACTTTCGGTGATGGAGCTCGTCTACACGGCCCTGGTCTGGGGCATGAAACGTGGGAGGCGAGTCGGGTTTGAATATGAAGATCTGGAGCGATATATCGGGCATGTGGCTTATATGTGCATGCCTCTACAGCAACCTATACAGATCAGGCCTATCGTGGTTATGATAAGGCAATCAGGGAAAAGGTAAAGGATGTTGGGCTGAAGGCGTTCACCATGGGCGATCATGAACTATCGTTGCTGTACTTCAATTTGGAAAATACGCGGAGCAACAAAGAGGCACGCCGACCATCCAGACCTACACAGGCGAGTAAAAGCTATGACAATTCCCGGAAGATCTGCTATGCGTACAACTACAACAAGGATGGGTGCAGTGTGCGCCGATGCGAGTACGAACATAAGTGCCTGAGCTGCAAATCAGGCTCCCACCCGATAAATGATTGCAAAAATAAAAAGAATTGACTTCTGTGCACGCCTGTTGAAAGTGGTGCGTCAGGGACCGTTGACCTAGTTGACTTTGAATTTCGCGCGGATATGAGCGGCTTCCAAGATGGCGGCCAAGATGTGGCGCGCGATTCACCTTGCTCCAAAAATGTCCCGCAGATGGTTGATGATGGCTGTGCCAATAATTTAGGCGCCGCCTTGCTTGATGAGCCTGTACTAATTTGTGTTGCAGACCATGTTACCGTCGATTGTGCAAAAAATAATATTTGTGTTGTTAACAGCGGGGACTCGGACAGTGCGTACACGGACATTAAATACCCGGGCATGGGCAACGGTAATACCGACTGGTTGCGGGTGGTCGGGCCAGATAATTTAAGTGTACCTAATGATGACCTACACTGTTCCTTGTGGGTCAAAGACCAAGATGGTGATAGTTCAGTTAATAAATGTATCAGCGTCTCTGCTAGATGTTTGCAAGGCGCTTGTGACTGTAGGCATGATATTGGGGGTGCCTGCACGCAGTTAAAGCCGTGTCGTATCTATGCCGAGGCGATGTGCCGAGGTGACACGGACCCTGACTGGGAGTATATCCTCAGGGGTTCATGTTTTGGGTACCGGGTAATCGACCCGGATTGTGTTAGTTGTTACTTTCAGGGTAACTACTGATCTATAACTAAGAGTACCACGGGTAAGTTGATGAGCGATAGGCTGCAGAGGGAGATCGCTGCGGGTCTGGTGTGCATAGTCGATGAGCCATGTTTATGTGTCCACCCGATGGGGGCCGTGCCAAAGGGGCACGATGACTTCAGAGCAACTGGGTTCTGTGTGAACGAACACACCAGGTCCTGCAGGACAAACTTCAGCTATAATTCTGTAGAGACCGTCACACAGTTACTGCAGCAGGGGGACTATATGTCCACGATAGATATATCTAACGCCTATAGGGCTGTAAATATCCACCCTGCCAGCAGGGAGCGTCAGGGCTTGAGCTGGGATTTTGGCCAGGGCGGGTACATCTAAGGGATAATCGCCTGTGCATGGGGCTCAGCAGTAGCCCATACGTCTTCTCCAAGATCAGTGATTTTGTTGTCCGCTGCATGGTCCGGGAAGGCTTTGAAGAATGTGTAAATTACCTAGATGACTTTTGTGTCATGAGCCGCACGATTGAGGGCTGTACTGACGCACAGCGAACACTGGTAGCGATCTTGAGAAGGCTGGGATTTTATGTGAGTTTCCGCAAATTAACGCCCCCTGCCCAAATAACCAGATTCCTGGGTATAGATATAGATTCGTTAGCTATGGAGCTGCGTCTCCCAGATGATAAGTTGGCTAAGCTGGTAGCCCAGCTCAACATGTTCTTGAGGAAAAGGAAGGCGACGAGGCTAGAGCTGGAATGCCTGGGGGGCGTCCTTGCCCACTGTTGTAAAGTTGTGCATGGTGGGAGGACCTTCTCTAGGAGGGTATACGACTTGATAGCCTCCGCCAAGAAAGCCACCCATAAGGTGAGACTAAATGATGACTTCAGGCTGGACCTAAAGTGGTGGTTAGAATTTGCTTCTAAGTTCAATGGGAAAGCGAGTATCATCCCCTCGGCAGAACCAGTAATGTCGGTGTACAGCGACTCGTCCAAATTTGTGTTTGGTGCTTTACATGGGGAGGACTGGGTGGCGGGCGCTTTCGACTTCAAGGCATCCAAAGAGCTACAAAGATGGTTGGGGCATCACTTCGTCTATGCCAATGATGAGGGGTGCAGGTCCGATAACATAAATGTGCTGGAAATGTGGCCCGTGTTGGTGGGTGTTAGGCGCTGGGGAGAGGCCTGGAACAATCGGACGGTAGTGTTCGTCACTGACAATACGCAGGTGATGGCCGCCTTGAACTCAGGCCGAAGTAAGAACAAAATAACGATGACATGGTTGCGCCTGATATTTTGGGCTTCAATAACATTTAATTTTGACATACAATTTGTCTATGTGAACACTAAATCAAATGTGATTTGTGACAGCCTAAGTCGGCTGGATAAGTTCCAGAGCATCGCACGCATTAGGGATGCTGATCAGATTGATGCTATGTGTTGTCACCACCTATTCAGCTGTTAATCTCGCTTCAGGTTGGCAGAAACTCCTGGAAGAGCGCCGTAACTATGTCAGGAACCACTACGCAAGCTCGACTGTAGTGGTTCGGACTGTGCAGGTTAAATCTTATATCACCTTCTGTGAAGTATTCGAGGGCCAGCTATGCCCATACCCATGCGATTCAGACCAGGTGTGCCTATATATGTCATATCTAGCGCGGCGGTTGTGCTACTCGTCCATAAAAAAACTATCTCAGCGGCCTAAACAACCATTTGAAGGACCTAGGTTGTCCTCCTATAAACTACGGTGACCACCTTATAAAAAAGTGTCTGGCGGGCATCCGCAGGCTGAAAGGTGATGCGGTAAAGCAAGCAGCTCCTATCTTACCCTACGAGTTAATTAAGTTGTTTGCAGTGTTGTTCCCATCCAGGGGCCACACGGCCGTTAGGGCAGCCATGCTGCTCTCGTTCAGAGCCCTGCTTCGCAAAGCGCATGTGACAAATTCAGATGCAGCCCTACTCCGCGAGGACCTGGAGTTCTATCCATGGGGGATGCTGGTCTGTGTGAGAAAGTCGAAGACCAATCAGTTCATAGAACGGGTGCATAGAATCCCCGTGGCAAAAGTTGCGAATAAAGAATTATGCGCGGTGTTCTGGGTCAAGAGGCATATGGAGCAGTGCCCCGCCCCCCTGGATGCTCGGGTCTTTAGGATACCTAGAGCGGGACACTCGGTCCCACTGACATATGCATACTATGCAGCGGTACTGAAGGCCGCATGTACCACAGCCGGACTACCATCGGCTGACTTCTCGTCTCACAGCCTCAGGCGGGGTGGGGCGACTTTCCTCAGGCTATCAGGGGCGTCGGAGGAGGAGATCAAGGAGAGAGGCGACTGGCGATCGGACTGTGTCCGCCAATACTTAAAAGCCTCACTCATGGAAAGCCTCACTCATGGAGCGTCTGACGCTCGACATGCGGGTGGCCGTGATGCTGGGATTACTAAACTGAACTCTACCTGTCTGGTTGGGGTGGTTTGGGTCTTTTGTGGCCAGCCAGAGTACCTACTCAATCCATTTATGTATCCTGTTATGTGTATGACTAATAATGTGTGGTATAAAGCATTTATACGAATATTATTCAGGATGGAACCCTCCCTCTGTGGCATATCGGGTGGGGGGATTCGAACCCGCTACCCCCACATGCTGCTGGGCCGGCGGGGCAGTTCGGCGAGGGGACTGAGGCAAGTCTAGCCTCCATGTGTCTTGCGCCTCCAGTGCCCGCTAGGAGGACTGAGGCAAGTCTATTACGGGTAACACCTCAGGCGCATGCGCGGACCCTCCAGCTCCAACGGCTTTCCTGTATACTCGGCCCATTTGAACCCGAATTCTAGCTTTAGGTTCTATTTTGATTACTGATTTTGAGCTTGTTTGATTTCTGTTTGATCTTGATATCTTATTGAGCTTGTTTGATTGATTTCTTTGTGTTTGACTTTGATTCTTGAGCTTGATTTGAATTTGATTACTGATGATTATTGATGACTGACGTTTTATGTAGATGTTGATTAAACGTTGATGATGAATAAACGGTGGGTCTTTTGTGGCCAGCCAGAGTACCTACTCAATCCATTTATGTATCCTGTTATGTGTATGACTAATAATATCTTAATTTATTATATATATTTTTTTAGTTAGTATCCTATATTTCAAACAAGAGCTGAGATGAGCTGAAACTAGCACATTTCATAGCTGCACCCAGTGTATTAGCATGTGCCATGTGCTTTTGGGGGGATTGTTTTGCTCTGATGCATCCCACAATGCACCGCGCCACTGGAACCATGATGTAGTCTATTATGCCGAGCGCCAGGCTAGGAAGCGACAAGTATCAATTTTTAAGTCATTGGTTTGACTCGACCAGGGTTCGAATCCTACGATCTCCCAAAACAGGAGACAGACTCAACTCATTCGGCCATCGCGTCTGGTCCCCAACGCAGGAACACGTGTGTGATAACTGAGTTTTGTCTTGTCTCATCTGCAGCTGACGGTGGCTGCCATTATCAATGAGGACCTCAAGATGAATGTACTCTCCTTATGTGTGGACGAACTCTCCTTCTTCGCGGATACATACAAGCGTAAGTACGCCCTAACTAACCACCCACTACAGTGGCCGAATCAGTATGAGCACTGGCTGGCTTCCGCTACGGAAGGTCGGGGGTTAGATTGCTGGCCGAGTCAAACTAACGACATACAAAATTGATACTTGTCGCTATATCGCTTGGTGCTTGACATTAATAGGATAGGGCAAGGACTGGTTTGCTCAGTGTCAGGATAATGTGACTGAGTGGGATATTGGGTCATGATGCCAGCAGCCCAGTTTCCCAGTGAGGCAGCACTAAAAGGTTGCGATGAGTGTGTACGGTCACAAGTCTTGTACTGTTCCTAATATGAGTGTAGATGTTTCTGGGATGTAACTTGAACGGTTCTGTCGCAATGAACAATTCTCCCTACAAAAAGGGACAATTCTGGGAGGAGTGACGCTACGCTCTGCCTGGGTAGTTAGGCTAGAGCCCGTAATGGCGCCCCAGGCGCTTCGATCCTGCAGCGAATACTTCGCTCCAAGATCGGATTGACCGAATACGAATACAATCACCACCACGTGTGCCTAGCTATTTAACCTCTGCATTGATCTATATTTGTATTATTTGGATCTGAATAAAAAAAAAGACAATAAATGATTGGTTGAGAACAATGACTGGCTGGCCAAGCAATATCAGGCTACCGGTTTGATTTATTTGAGTGAAATTACTTGGTGAATGGGGCTGATAGTCAGTGTCACGCTCATATGCTCACTGCTTGCGAGAGGTTTGCCTGCGTGTGAGAAGACCAAATGTGCCCAGGCCGCTCAACCAACTGAGATGCCTACCGTAGGCGCTGGCTAGTTAATTTGATAAATAATATTTATATAATCTGTTGTATTATATTCCACATAATTCATTATACACGCATATATCTTTCTTTCTTCCAGACATGCTGGCGATCTATAAGGAGAAGCACTTCCGGGACAGGAGTCAACCACAATATTTCCTTCACTACATGGTAGGCAGGCGCTGTCACCAGTCATGTTTAATTATCGGGCGCGGTGGCCTAATCGGTAGGGTTCGGGCCTCGCGTGCGGAAGGTCAGGAGTTTGGTTCCCTGTCGAGTCAAACCAATGGCCTACCAAATTTATACTTGTCACTATCAAACCTGGCGCTTGGCATTATTAGGATAGCGCAAGAACTGGTTATCTCAGTGTTAGGATAATGTGACTTGAGTGGGAAATGGACCAAGGTGCCTGTGGCCTGGTCTCCCAGTTGAGCATCACTATAAAGTCGCAATGAGTGTGCAATCACAAGTCGGTACCCATCCTGATATGACCGTAGATGTTGCCAGGATGTAAAGCCCCAACAGAGAACCAAGTGAAGTCTTTAACACAAGTTGCTAGATGGTGCTTCTCTACTCTAGGCAGCAAATCTAAGTCCTGGTTGGCACAATTCTGAAAAGGCCTGGAATCTACAGAAATGTCTTGAAAGGCACTTCAATCTAGAGCTTCCCTGAAAAGACTTGGGAAAATTACTCAAAAGCCCTGGAATATTTATTGCCTAAACAAAGATCATAGTTGGTAGTTGGTGTTGTGAGCTTGACAAAGCTAGAAGAGTCTTTTGTTGTTGGTAAATTTGATTAACAGTCTACACTTAAAGACCAAGTGTGAAGCTTTGTAACTAGTCAAAAGTGTTACCTGTATGGAGGGAGAGAAATATTTTTTAGCCGTAATAGAATTTCTTGACTTGAAAGCTTTAAAAAAGGCTTTGCAATTTGATTGCTGAAAATCTCTGCAAGCGCTGTAAGTAAAACTCCACGTTTTCCCTTTGGCAGATCGCCAGCATCAATAATTGCGGTACCTTCGCTGACTACATCCTGAAGATCTGCTCTAAGTATGTGACCGACTCGGCTGACGAAGAGAAAACCGAACGCTTCAACACCGTCTCCAACGCATTCCACATGAGCGCCTATGCAGCGTAAGTCAAAACTTACGTCATCTTAGTAACTACGTCATCTTTGTAACTACATCATCTTTGTATCTACGTCATCGTTGTATCTACGTCACCATTGTATTTACGTCATCTTTGTATCTATGTCATCTTTGTAATTACGTTATCTTTGTAACTGTGTCGTCATAGTATCTTTGTAACTACTTTTACATCATATTTGTAACCACGCCATCTTAGTATCTAGGTGATCTTTAAAACTTAGTCAGCTTGGTAATTGAGTAGTTCTCCAGAATTGGAGACCCATTGGGTCGTGCTTCATTATTAATCACTAAACTCTTCAAAACAATTTCAGAAAAACAATTTGTTCATATACCTATAGGGAATATACTAAGCAAACACTACTAATCAAAACCAGACACATAAAGAGTCCACAAGGTGTAAAAATAATTAAATAAAGTGGAAAATTGTCCAAAAAATGCAGCAATGAATTTACACTGGAGTGTCCACTATCTTTGAAGCTGTAAATAAAGAAAACTATCAAGCACAGTTAATTCAATTTGATTTTATGTTGTCAAGATTATATCAATAAATATATTTTTCACTACTTTTAGTTTTTACATTGCACAGTAACATTACAATATCACTGTAAACATACCTGTCCTGTACGTACCTTTGGTGTCACATTGACAGCACAGATGGTTTGTTAGCTTTACCAGTTATCAAGCATGGCATGCATAATCAGTAATACTTTTATTTAATCTATGACCTATAATGTTTTCAAATAATAGGAGGTAATTTCGAACAATCAGAAATTGACTGATTTAAAGCAATTTTTATTGATGGTGTCACATTTGTAACGTACGTCCCAACCAATTTACAAATTCGAAATTTGAGAGCTGAAATGTCATAATGAGAGATGGGAAGACTCCAGACTAAACAGACCATTTTAGCAGACAGATTGGTGATGTTTTAGATGGAAACTCCAACAGGAAGTGACATAAACTGCAATAATTGATGAGGTGTCACGTTTTTGTGCACATGTACGTACGGCTCCAAAACATGTGATTCATGGCTACGATCAAAATCCGATCAAAATTCTACAATACTTTTAAAGTCTAGTCTTGATATTTTGATGTGAATATGTTTTGTTCTTTGACCGTAAAAAAAAATATACCAAAGTTGAAATGGCCATTCTATATCTTGACCTAGTGGGGTCACATGTAATACTGTCCCACAACCTACTAACTTCGCTATTCTCTGACAAATATTTATGATCTGCTTTTAAGCAAATACACATATAATGAGTATATTATATGGAATAATTCTTTTGATAACACAACAAAACATTGTTATATATGAAGAAGATGGAAAACATTTGATTTGTGATGGGACATGCGTTACGGTGTCACAAATTAAATTTAGTTTTTTTGTGATCAGTGTTTAATGTAGATACTGCACTTTGTGCTTTAAAAGTTATCTTTCCTGTTGTACTTCAACATCCCATACCAATAATCTGGTCAACATCTGTGATACTGTACTTAAATGATGGTGGCGTCACATTGTAACGCACAGGGCACTCTGTGTATCAACATTCTTTGAAGCCTAATTACATCTAAACCAGAGGTGGTAGTGATTTTTTGTTTTTGGTTGATGATTTCACTCACATGGAAGTTTATAAATAGTATACAATAGATGTTCAGAATACATTTTAATTTTTTGCACTAATGTAACAATGGGGTCTCCAATTCTGGAGAATCACTCAATTATATTATCTTTGTAACTACATAATATTTGTAACCACGCCATCTTAGTAACTAGGTCATTTTTGTAACTTTGTCATCTTGGTAATTACATTATCTTTGTAGCTATGTCATCCTTGTAACTACACCATCTTTGTAACTACATCATCTTTGTAACTACACCATCTTTGTAACTACATCATCTTCCATCGGACTATACCAATTTATATCTTATTCGCGTAAAATCAGATGCTAGAAAGACGGGCTATAACTGATACTAATGAGCGTGCTTCGCTGCTGTGTTGCAGGTGCGACTACCTTCTGGAGGAAGTCCTGATGGACCTGGAGGTCCACATCCAGGAGATCCTCACCAAAAAGTGGTGAGTCTTAGTGAAGCAGGATCACGCGAGAATGAATTAGTTTTATCTTGTAGCAGTCACTTCACTACCCGACTCAATCATAAATCATGATTGGTAGAGTTTTATCTTGTAGTAGTCACTTCACTACCCGACTCAATCATAAATCACGATTGGTAGAATTTTATCTTGTAGCAGTCACTTCACTACCCGACTCAATCATAAATCACCATTGGTAGAGTCTTATCTTGTAGCAGTCACTTCACTACACGACTCAATCATAAATCATGATTGGTAGAGTTTTATCTTGTAGCAGTCACTTCACTACCCGACTCAATCATAAATGAGGATTGGTAGAGTTTTATCTTGTAGTAGTCACTTCACTACCCGACTCAATCATAAATGAGGATTGGTAGAGTTTTATCTTGTAGCAGTCACTTCACTACCCGACTCAATCATAAATGAGGATTGGTAGAGTTTTATCTTGTAGCAGTCACTTCACTACCCGACTCAATCATAAATGAGGATTGGTAGAGTTTTATCTTGTAGCAGTCACTTCACTACACGACTCAATCATAAATGAGGATTGGTAGAGTTTTATCTTGTAGCAGTCACTTCACTACCCGACTCAATCATAAATCACGATTGGTAGAGTTTTATCTTGTAGTAGTGACTTCACTACCCGACTCAATCATAAATCACGATTGGTAGAATTTTATCTTGTAGCAGTCACTTCACTACCCGACTCAATCATAAATCACCATTGGTAGAGTCTTATCTTGTAGCAGTCACTTCACTACCCGACTCAATCATAAATCACCATTGGTAGAGTCTTATCTTGTAGCAGTCACTTCACTACACGACTCAATCATAAATGAGGATTGGTAGAGTTTTATCTTGTAGCAGTCACTTCACTACCCGACTCAATCATAAATCACCATTGGTAGAGTTTTATCTTGTAGCAGTCACTTCACTACACGACTCAATCATAAATGAGGATTGGTAGAGTTTTATCTTGTAGCAGTCACTTCACTACCCGACTCAATCATAAATCACGATTGGTAGAGTCGATGTACTGGATGAATCAGTAGAGCACAGGTTTCCCGTGTGGAAGGTCGGGAGTTTGAAACCTGGCCGAGTTAAATCCAAGACTTACAAAATTGGTACTTATCACTACCTAGCCTGGCGCTCGGCATTAATAGGATAAGGCAAGGACTGGTTAGCTCAGTATCAGGATAATATGACTGAGTGGGAAATTGGGTCACGGTGCTGGCGGCCTGATTTCCCAGTGGGGCAGCACTATAAAGTAGCCATGAGTGTGCACTGTCACAAGTCGGTACCCATCCTGATATGACCTTAGATATTACCACTGTTGCCTTGGCAGGATTCAGAGCAGTAATGCGGTAGACACGATCTGCATCACGATCGAGGATTACTGTCGCGACTTTGTGCACCTCAAAGACCGCTACTACGAGACGCTGCTCCTCAAGTCGCAGAACAAGGTGTGGACCGAGTACATGAAGGCGCTTCTCAGCAGGTCAGTGTGCTGTACGAGTAACTCGGCTAGCTGTCTCTAATACCACAGTCACACTAGGCTTGCGACCATTTGTGATAAAACAAAGACGGGTGCCCGCACAAAGGTCTCTAGTTGGTCCTCAGTGGTCGCTGACCTCCTAGCAACTGTGTTGGTCGCAAGAAGGTTGCAGGTGTTGCACCAAAAATCTTCTTGCGACCAAAATGGTCACCAGGAGATCGCCAACCATTTTCATAGGTTGGCGAGTAGTCGTGGACTGATTTACGACTGATCTGCAATCGTATGCCAATCAGTCGCAAACCAGTCTCAAATCATTACCCGACAACTCGCCAACCGATCACCAACCTGTCTTCCCTGGAATCGCCAACTGTTTTTTGCCCCCATTGACATCTAGCAATATTTGGGGATGAATGGAAGCGCTTCTTCCAGTCTGGGAGATCTGCCTACCATTGTTTATACAGTACGCATACTGAAATGTGGAATTAGAAGCTCTCTGGTTAAGTGTTTGTTGTGCATAGGTAGAAACTGCTCCATTTGCAAATGTTCCACTTGACTATGTTGTAAGTAAACTTGTAAGGCTTGATTTTTGAAAATGTTATATCTAAGAGATATTATGTATTTTTAGCAACCACGGAGGAGATAATATCATGATATGATATTAGGTTGGTGTAGTGAATAATTAAAATGATATTCCGACATTAATCTTACAGGATTGACCTATCGTGGTTTGATATTAAACTAGACTTAGCCGCTACGCGACTTTGTTTAGTTTGATATCAAAACACAATAGGTGTGTCCTGTAACCGTAACAGTTGAAAGGCGGTGATTATATAAACAACTACCTTGACCGGAAACCTCTATTTGCTCCCCGAGAGAGTGCCGCTGGTAACTTGCAAAAGCCAGCAGCACTTCAACACTTTTGCAGGCAGCTTTCATGAAATGTCGAGAGCGGCAGTCAAGTAATGAAAGCAGTCTTTGTCGCATCGCGACCGACAGCATGATGAAGATGATGACCTTGACCGGAAGTGTCTGATCAAATTGCACGTGTAGCACTATTTGAGACAGCGTGTGAGTGTTTCTTCCAGTCTGAGAGATCTGCCTACCATTGTGTACACAGTACACCTATTGAAATGTGTATCCATGCGGAACTAGAAGCACTCTGGTTAAGTTCTTAAAAAAGAAATAATATTATGGTACGGACCTGATGTCATCGTCTGTCGTAAGTACATGCCCCAACTCCTGTTCCGAGCCAGGAGTTACAGCAAAAGCAGTGTTTGCTGTCCGTAAGCGAAAAATGTTATATTTGCAAATGTTCCATTTGATCATGTTGTGAGTGAACTTGTAAGTTTTGTTTGAAATTGATTTAAAAAATTGTTTTTCGTTATCTCTGTTTTTAGCGACATGGGAGGAGATAGGTTTATCATCTTTTTATTATTATTAATTTGCTTCTCTAGAATAAGAGCAAATTAAGCAATTGCCAACCAGTAATATGCATTACTTTTGTATGGGGTGCAGTATGTAGTATAAACATTCGAATTTTATTAATATTTTATTAATATTAATTTCGATGATAAATTTCCTAACTACTTAAAGTATAAAGTAACATGGTTCATACCAGAAATTAATAGACTAGCGAAAGCAATATAAAATAGGCACCCGGTAGTTATATTTTTAAACCTTCACTTTTTCAAGGAATCAGGGATGAAAGATCTCTGCGTTTTTGCGGATTTCCACGATTTTCTTATATGACCTTAGATATTGCTAAAACATAAAACCCTAGATATAAGACTCAGTGGGGTCTCAGGTCATGGTGCTGGCAGCCTGGTCTCCCAGTGGGCAGCACTATAAAGTCGCCTTGATTGTGCATTGTCACAAGTCGGTGCCCATTCTGATATGACCGTGGTTTTTGCTAGGACATAAAGCCCCAACAAACAAACAATCTGCTTCAAGCCAATAGCAGCATCTCCTGATATACATAAATATATAGTATATATAATAAAGGAGTTAGCGTGTGTTCACACCTTTACTAAGCAAGAGCTTACTAATGAATTAATGAAGCTAAAAGCGATTTCTTAGATAATAAGAAACAGCATGTGTACAACATGTCTAGAATTAATTCAATTTGTTGTACGGTTTATTACATATTAATGTTTTTGGTAACAATAGTGAGATTAGAATTTATTCTGATAACTGTGTCTTTAAAGTTGCATAATCTGATGAAAGCATCACAGTTTGGAAACCATAACTCTTACCTAGATTTGATCGCAGATATCGTCTTAGATACCGGTGCGCTCATTAAGCATGTAATGCAGTTTGGTACTCCTGTGCTTTGCTGCTATGCATGAAAAGGGGTAAACTAAGTACGTTTCGCATTTCGGTGTGCACACCAATATTAATTTAGCACGTTTTCACTTTAAATATCTCAAAAGTGAACCCTTTAACATAAAAGTTACTTCAAACTAAGATAAAGTAGAGTGTAATGAACAACATAATATATTTTTTTTAAGAAATTGGCAGAATTGGCAAAAACAAATCATCGAATTATGCAACTTTAAGAAAATCACAAATGTATTAAAACTGTGGTGTATTCTACCCTTGAGGCAATCTGGGTTCAGGTGTTGCTAGAACGTAAAACCCCAACAAACAGGCTCTGCTCCTACTTTAATGGTGCATTAAGTAAGAGAATAACAACAGATTTTAACATTTCGCTTGCAATGTCAAGCCTAATATCATTTTGCTAACTCGTGTTCTCAATAATGAATTGCCTTGCGATCTTAATAAGTGTTCTCAAGACAATTACTTAC
>JASIRB010002012.1:0-50007 GCA_030323885.1 Branchipolynoe longqiensis
ACTAATCATTAGTTCAGAGTAATTTTGATGAAAAATGGCTAGTTTTGAAGCAATTTGAGCTGAAAGAACCCAAAATACTTTTGACAAGCTTTCCAAAAGTCCTCGAGCCATGACACGTATTGATATCTCGCGATCACCATGTTATGTATGGTACTTGGAATGAGAGTCTGGCTAATTAGGCCACGAGATTGACCTAATTGATTAATGGCTTCCTTGTGTGATGGGTTTCTCAAAGTAGGATGAGGTACTAAATTCACTGATTATTCTATATATGCTGTCCAAAATCACTTGTTACTGCACCAATATCTTAGATGGATATATATAATCAAATTAAGATACATGTTTTGGTTTTGAAAAATAAATATTTCATCGGACCATGCAACTTTAATATAAAACAGATTTTTGTCTCATATGACTGTCCCTCCCTCTCTGATGTCGGGACAACATTTATATAACAAAATTCACCCTTGACTCTGTTCAGAGGTGAACTACAACCCTATGTAAAAGTTGGAGAAAATGTGTCTCACTGTTGATGGTCTTAGTTTGGCAGCCCTACCCTTATGCTGATTAAAATCCAATAGCTACAAATCCGATTGTATATGTATACTCAACATATAGGGCCTACTCTCCAGAGTGTTCAAATCACATAATATCAAGACATAGTGACACAAAATCAGTTTGAAGCGATAGAGTCCATGAAGTATATCCTCCATGTTTGCATGAACTGGTTGTACCACCTGACTACCTCAGCCAATGAAAATGACTGCTTCCTGACCGAGATTGGATTATTACCCGGGAACCTCTCAACTTCCTGCTAATGGCTGCCATATTGACATGTGAGCTCTGTCAATTCAAACATTAAAGTTTATTGATCTACTTGACTAATCTACTAATCAGTTCGAAAGTGTATGGTAAATATATCAAAGTATGTGAAGAACATAGTTTACTTTTTAGATTAAGAATTTATGTGCTTATTTCATTTACCCACATTTTCTCCGCTTTTTATATCGGGTTGTTCTTCACCCCTACTCAGGCTACTGTAGTATGGGGTGAATCTTATATCCAGACAACATTGGTCTAGATTCAGAGTTGTCCTTTGAGGACAGGCGCTACTGAGGCATCAGAAGTAGGTATCAAAACACATGCACTTTCACCCTTAGGGGTAATACTTGGATAGTTAGCCAAGCAGGGATGAAAGAACTCCGCGTTTTCACCGATTTTCAAGACTGTAAAATATTCTGAAATATTTTTGCAATTAGGTTTCACACAAAAAGAAGACTGGTAGCCCCTGATTGGCATTAAGAAAATAGAACTACGAAAAAGAAATGGCAACAAATATTAAAGGACATCAGATCTCTGCATTTGCCTTCTTAATTTTCTTTTTTAATTCAAATTTCTTTTCGGAGAAGCCACTTTCATCCCTGATATTAAATAAGTAAAAGTGATTCTTAAACGAAACAAAAGGAAAACGCTAATGCTTTATACTGGGATAATCACAAATTTGTAATTGATCTGAAACTTGTTTAAAGCAACAAAATCAAAAGATCTCACACCAACTGCGTGTTCATCTTTTCTATAGAGTTGTTCAAATATCAATTGGAATTCATATGTGAGAGTTTACAGCCAAATAATATTCATGGCCATGCACAACTAGTCCAATATGATGTTGCAGACGGCCAAGCTGGACGGCCCATATTTAGCATGTTCATTCAACATGGCAGTGTTATATATATGTGAGCGTTTACAGTGGAATAATAGTAATGGTCATGCACAACTAGGTCAATATGACGTTGCAGACGGCCAGGATGGGCGACCCATACATAGCATGTTCATTCATCATGGCAGTGTTATATATATATGTGAGAGTTTACAGCCGAATAATAGTAATAGTCACGCACAACTAGGTCCCTATGACGTTGCAGACGGCCAAGCTGAATGGCCCATACTTAGCATATTCATTCATGGCAGTGTTATATATAATATTCTAAATATCTTTAGACCAAAGTCTGCAAATGCAAGGCTTACTCAGAGAAATGAACAGATAGCCTTTCAAGGTGTTATTCATAATAAAGGTACCACACTTCTAACGTGAAAAAAACAACCTGTTCACCAATTTACATTTGAATAATGGTGAATAATGAGTGGTTAGAGAGAGTAGTGTGAGAAACAGTTGCCAGGATCGTGCAAAATGGCATCTCAGTGTTATGTATAAACAGAAAACATTGGATTTCTCTCGATGGCATGCTTGAAAGAAACAGTAGTGTTCACTGGCTGGGAATTCTTTTACTAGCAATTATAATAATTAAGGCACACGGTGTTATGCATAAACAGCAAATTAATATTAGATTTTCTCAGTGACATACTGAAGTGAAGTCTTTACTGGCTGAACAATTTTGTGGTAGTATTGTTATTGTTATTATTATTATTGTTGTTATTATTATATTATTATAATATATTTTATTGTTAAAGCTGCATTGTCCGATGAAATATCAAATTTTCAAAACCAAAATAATTATCTAGATTTGATTCTACATATCTAACTTAGGTACTGATGCAATTATTAAACATTTATTTCTGCATTGAAGGGAATACTGAGTCAATTTAATAGAAGTTTTAGAACCTGTTACTGCAGAAGTCTATGGTGTCCGAGTTTTGGCAAGCTTGCTGAAACTAATTTTCCATGTTTGCACTTCAAATATCTCAAAAGTTTACCATTTAAAATAAAGGGAGCTTTAAACTAATGTAAAGTAAATACTAATGATCGATCTAATATATTTATCTCAGATAAAATACAGAAATTCAAAACCATCAGACTATGCAACTTTAAGACACAAGGTATTAGTAAATACAAAGTGAAGAGCTATCCATTTTTCATGAGATTGTCTGTTCCAAAACTTAATAGATTTATTTTGTATAGAGAATATTAAAGAGGGATCGCATTAATGAAATAACATTGAGTATTTACGAAAAAGAGTTTTACAGGTATCAATTATATCAACGAGTCATATTCGGCAGTAAGCTTTGTTTGTTTGTTGTTGTTGTTCCTTTGGCACATTTGAAAGAGTAGGTCATTAAAGGTGCATGGTCCGATGGCGCTTGAATTTTCGTCTTATTTTGTAGATAAATATATCAAATTGGTCGTTATGAGCTACTAATCATTAGTCCGGAGTCATTTTGATGAAAAATGACTAGTTTTGAAGCAATTTGAGCTGAAAGAACCCAAAATACTTTCGACAGGCTTTCCAAAAGTTCTCTCGCTATGACCAGTATTGACATCTCGCAATGACTATGTGATGTCGAATGACCTAAATAAAATATAGCCTGGGTACCTTTTGTTTCTACTGACGGCGCCATTGCATCATCATTTGTTTCTTGGCATGTGATGTGGTGTGGGCTGACCTAATTATTAGCAAATGTATTGTTCCCAGATAATAATATACATAATTATTACATCACTCTTATTTAGATCTGTAACAATTATTTAATTCAAAATTCCATGCAACTTTATATCAACCCAGGCTATGGTGCCAGCAATACTACTACCGGACATCCTGGAACCTGACTAGGTACTTGGAATGAGGGTCAAGGCTAGTGAGGCCACGAGATTGACCTAATTGTGTGATGGGTTTCTCAAAGTAGGATGAGGTAGTAAATTCACTGATTATTCTATATATGCTGTCCCAAATCACTTGTTAATGCACCAATATCTAAGATGGATATATATAATCAAATTAAGATACATGTTTTGGTTTTGAAAAATAAATATTTCATCGGACCATGCAACTTTAATAGCATCTCTTATTATCAAATCATATATCAAACTAATTAACACAGAACCTTTCTTTTAACTAGAAATACACCGGACTCGGATCTTTCAGAATAAAAGACAATAACTGAAAGTAAGCAACCATTTCCTTCACGCTACAAACAAACAAAATAATAATTCCAAATTCAATTACTTTAAAAATTAAATCCATGGCAACTAGAATAGATTTTTCCCAGCGAGTGAAAGAAAATTCCTTTTGGAGGAAGAAAAAAGCTCATACCATATGCACAAATTGGAATACTCATGATATTATCTGATTATACAAACCTGCAGCTGTTTGTACATCATGCAAAATGTTAGTTTTGCAATTCAGCTCAACCTGAGTGGGAAGCAAGAGCTTGATGGACGGCTGAAATGGTAATTTAAGTCTAATATTGCCTCTCAAACAAATGCTCACACTGCAATTTGTTTCCATTCCCATTCACTGAGCTGTGATGAAAACAACGTTGTGCCAGGGAAACACAACAGGGGCAGAAACCCAGCCAGCAAAAACATAGGACCCATATGGTGCCCATCTGGGTTACAATATGGGGCACACATGGTTTGTACTAACAGGATCCATTTGGCTCCCACATGACAAGCCCATATGGGTTTAACCAGACGGGATGGCCAAATGAGTTAGAGCATCCGTCTCCCGTGTGGTAGATCGTGGGTTCGAATCCTGGTCGAGTCAAACCAATGACTTAAAAATTGATACTTGTCGCTTCCTAGACAGCCGCTCGGCATTATTAGGATAGGGCAAGGAGCAGTGGATTGAGGAAGACCAATCGCCTGCGACTGAAATTTCCCCTGCTTAAACAACTAATGTACCAAAAAAGACTATATATTTTGTGTGATTTATGGTTTAGACTATTCATCCATGGGACCCATGTGGGTCAGGTATGGGCAGAATAATCAGCTTGGGACCTACGTTGGTCCCATATGGGTAGGTCCACATGGGTTTTTCCGGATATAACCCATATGGGCCCCGTATGCCCTCGTTTGCTGGGAAGTAGCCCACAACTTTGGGTCAGATGGTGAATAGTTCAGAGAAATGTGGAGGGACAAGGGGACTTAGGTCATATCTCTGTTTGAATTCCAAGTTTGATTTTCTTTGTGTAATATCCACTTATCAATCAAGTAGTCCTCTGTAGTACTCAGGGATGAAAGTGGTCTCCGGCAACAAAAATGTGAAAATGCTAATGGTGAATTTCCACGAAAATGTGGATTCCCCCCCCCCCCCCGATATGATTAGCACTGTTAGGGAATCGCTGGAAAAATGCTGGAAGTCAAGTTTCAACTATTGTTGTTGTGACTGTATTATCGTCCATACCTAACTCTTGTTTGCGTTTGATGTTCTTGCAACATTCTAAGGTCATCTAAGAATTGGATTCAAACAAACTAATTGTTGTCATATACATCCTGATTTCTTGGCATTTTGCTTAACGCTAATCAGTAAATAATAAAAAATCGCGGAAATCGGCGAAATCCCGGAGATATTTCATCCCTGAAAACTAGTGCTGCACGATTTTAGAACGCGCATGGCTCTATTTGAGTTGAATTTTTTAAAATTCGATTTTTGTTATTATGCCATTTTAAGTGTGACCAAATGAGAAATGAAACCGAAAGTAGCTTACCTAGAAGACGATGGCCCAGGTCACGTACATATTTGGCGATGCGGTACCACTCTGCAGTCAGCTGCCTTTCAAAGCAGACGACCATTATCTTTAGCCCTGGGAAAATATAAAAGGACAATACGCATAAAACAATTATACATGTTATAGTTAATATGGGTGATTCTCGACAGGGCAGGAGGGTGGTAGCAGGGTAGGACTGACCACAATAGACTACATCACGGTTCCGACTGCGCATGCGCTGAAAACGGCGTTGGGAGCAAAGCAAAGGTGTACGCCCATTGAGTTTGCCGATACGCGTAGGGCAAAACTGGCATTTTATTCAAAATAACTAGAAATACATAACAATTTGGCATAAACATGGACGGAAGGATGCAATATAATAATATAATGAATATGTTTAAGACGCAACTCTCCATAAACCATAGAATATATATATAAACATGAATAAAATTTAAAAAACTGACTCTGGCTATGGCTCTAACACTAGTCTGGGTGCCTAGATTTGTCTAAATCTAAATGCACATGGCATAAGATGTGCTGATTATATTGATGTAAATGCAATGCTGGATAAAAGATTAATATCGTAATTTATTATATATATTTTTTTAGTTGGTATTCTATGTTTCAAACAAGAGCTGAGATGAGCTGAAACTAGCACATTTCATAGCTGCACCCAGTGTATTAGCATGTGCCATGTGCTTCTCATGGCTTTGTTTTGCTCTGATGCATCCCACAATGCACTGCGCCGCTGGAACCGTGATGTAGTCTATTAATCATACATACACTGTTGCCGACACCTAGCGGTTCCTTTATGCAGTAGCCGATAGGGCTACTGACTTGGTCGTAATGCGAAGCATTACGTTTGATGCGTGGAGAGGAAGAGACCCTCCCCCCCCCTCCCCGCCCGGGGGTTGTCGCGCAGCATTCGCGCCTCGCGCGACGCCCGCTGCTCACCTCTCTCCCTCGCCCTCCCCCCGCCTGCGCATTCACGCCTCCCCTGCCACTGCTCACCCCGCTCCCTTATGAGGCCGCCCGCCGGCCTCCTTCAGCCATTCGCCTTCCAAGCCTCCTCCACGCCGCCATTTCTTCTGCTTTGGACCTCACCTCGCCGGACTCCACCTCGGACCGCTGCAACTCCTCAGGCCGCCCCAAGCATGCCAGGACAAGGCAAGGGCTCCTGGACGACCGCCCTGGCCACGCCGGGGCCCTCCTGCGCGGACGCAGGCCCCCGACACTCCCCGCCCACGCCTTGGTGCGGGCGTGGGGGGGGGGGGGTCTCCGGGGAGACTCGGTGCGCCTCATCTGCTGCCGCTCCACCCCTACCTCCCCCGCCCGTGCTGGTCAGGAACCAGGTCTGCCTGCCTGCCTGCCTGCCATCACCTAGGTCTGCCTGCCTGCCTGCCTGCCATCACCTAGGTCTGCCTGCCTGCCCGCCATCACCTAGGTCTGCCTGCCTGCCTGCCATCACCTAGGTCTGCCGGCCTGCCTGCCATCACCTAGGTCTGCCTGCCTGCCTGCCATCACCTAGGTCTGCCTGCCTGCCATCACCTAGGTCTGTCTGCCTGCCTGCCTGCCATCACCTAGGTCTGCCTGCCTGCCTGCCTGCCTGCCTCACCGCAGTCACCATCGGATTGCTGGTCACCCACGTCACCCACGTCACCCAGCCATGGCACCCTAGGTCTGCCTGCCTGCCATCACCTAGGTCTGCCTGCCTGCCATCACCTAGGTCTGCCTGCCTGCCATCACCTAGGTCTACCTGCCTGCCATCACCTAGGTCTGCCTGCCTGCCTGCCATCACCTAGGTCTGCCTGCCTGCCATCACCTAGGTCTGTCTGCCTGCCTGCCTGCCATCACCTAGGTCTGCCTGCCTGCCTGCCTGCCTCACCGCAGTCACCATCGGATTGCTGGTCACCCACGTCACCCACGTCACCCAGCCATGGCACCCTAGGTCTGCCTGCCTGCCATCACCTAGGTCTGCCTGCCTGCCATCACCTAGGTCTGCCTGCCTGCCATCACCTAGGTCTACCTGCCTGCCATCACCTAGGCGCCTGCCATCACCTAGGTCTGCCTGCCTGCCTGCCATCACCTAGGTCTGCCTGCCTGCCATTCGCCTTCCAAGCCTCCTCCACGCCGCCATTTCTCCTGCTTTGGACCTCGCCGGACTCCACCTCGGACCGCTGCAACTCCTCAGGCCGCCCCAAGCATGCCAGGACAAGGTAAGGGCTCCCGGACGACCGCCCCCGCCATGCTGGGACCCTCCTCAAGATCTCCGCGGGGTGCTTCACCCTCCTCGGCCCAGGCGTCCCCCTCGGCGCCTTCGGACCGCACCTCGGGCCTCGCCAAGGGGCGGGCCTCTTCCTTTTTTGGCTGCCCGCCCCCTGTCGACACAGGCCCCCGACACTCCCCGCCCACGCCTTGGTACGGGTGGGTGGGGGGGGGGGTCTCCCGGGAGGCTCGGTGCGCCTCATCTGCCGCTCCACCCCTACCTCCCCGCCTGTGCTCGTCAGGAACCAGGTCTGCCTGCCTGCCTGCCTGCCATCACCTAGGTCTGCCTGCCTGCCATCACCTAGGTCTGCCTGCCTGCCATCACCTAGGTCTGCCTGCCATCACCTAGGTCTGCCTGCCTGCCATCACCTAGGTCTGCCTGGCTGCCATCACCTAGGTATGCCTGCCTGCCTGCCATCACCTAGGTCTGCCTGCCTGCCATCACCTAGGTCTGCCTGCCTGCCTGCCATCACCTAGGTCTGCCTGCCTGCCTGCCATCACCTAGGTATGCCTGCCTGCCTGCCTGCCTGCCATCACCTAGGTCTGCCTGCCCGCCTGCCTGCCATCACCTAGGTCTGCCTGCCTGCCATCACCTAGGTCTGCCTGCCTGCCTGCCATCACCTAGGTCTGCATGCCTGCCTGCCATCACCTAGGTCTGCCTGCCTGCCTGCCATCACCTAGGTCTGCCTGCCTGCCTGCCATCACCTAGGCCTGCCTGCCTGCCATCACCTAGGTCTGCCTGCCTGCCATCACCTAGGTCTGCCTGCCTGCCATCACCTAGGTCTGCCTGCCTGCCATCACCTAGGTCTGCTTGCCTGCCATCACCTAGGTCTGCCTACCTGCCTGCCTGCCATCACCTAGGTCTGCCTGCCTGCCTGCCTGCCATCACCTAGGTCTGCCTGCCTGCCATCACCTAGGTCTGCCTGCCTGCCTGCCTGCCATCACCTAGGTCTGCCTGCCAGCCTGCCTGCCATCACCTAGGTCTGCCTGCCTGCCATCACCTAGGTCTGCCTGCCTGCCTGCCATCACCTAGGTCTGCCTGCCTGCCTGCCTGCCATCACCTAGGTCTGCCTGCCTGCCATCACCTAGGTCTGCCTGCCTGCCTGCCATCACCTAGGTCTGCCTGCCTGCCTGCCATCACCTAGGTCTGCCTGCCTGCCTGCCATCACCCAGCCCCCAGGACTTCGCTGCCTGCCATCACCCAGCCCTACGTGCCCCACCTCGCCCCCTCGGGCGCGCCTCGAGCCCTCTCCTCCGTTTTGGTGGAGGGCTCCTCGGCGCCCCCCCTCACATAAACTCTCAGGACTGCCTCCTCGGGCCTCCCCTGGGCCGCCCGACTAGACTCCTATAGTAGCTTCCTCATAGCCTGCCTCTGTACTTATTCCTGTATGCATTTCTCACTGTCCTTGTCTCTGTATATTGCCCTGTATGTTTCCCGAGGCGCACCAATAAACGCCTCTTTTCCCACTCCCGCCTCGTGTCTTCCTTTTCGCGCATCAACCTAGCTGCTGTCGCCACCTATCGTCGTGTTCCTGCTCCAGGCGCTGATGTCAGAGCTGGTGTTGCAGTTTCCGGGGCACACCAGTTTGCGAGGGACACATCCATTCAAATGCATTGTCAATGGCCGTGAGAAAATCTTCATACAGAAGAAGTGAAATATCTCTACAACCACACCACCTAGAAACAAATCCCTTGGTACACATATAGAAAACATGTGTAGCAAAAAGATTATATTAAATTAATAAGAGAAGGGTTCTGGATTTCTATTAATTTTGAATAAAACTAATGTTTTGCACTGCGCATACCGTCAAACTCAAGGCATTGTCAATGGTCGTGAGCAATCTTCATACAGAAAATACAGCAAAAGTGAAATATCTCTAAAACCACACCACCTAGAAACAAATTGCTTGGTACACATATAGAACCTCTTTACATATAGAACATTTTTACCAAAAACATTAGATTAAATTTAAAAGGTTAGTCACGATGCTGTTCGATTTTGACGCATGTGCAGAAGCAATGTGTCCCTCACAAACTGGTGTGTCGCTGAAACTGCAACACCGGTTCATTGCTCTAACAGTCAGTCGCCATTTGGATACAAACCCACAAGATCGAGCTGATCACCAATTTTTTGCCGCCGCCCACCCCTCAACTACCAAAAAGGCATTTCGGTTGGTTGGGTTGAGAGCCTGCGTACCCACTCGAACCTGGTTCCTATATATGCCTTGTCGGTTGAATAACTTGCTAAATATACCACTCCCTGTCTCGTTGTGAATTATGAAACTAGACAAATTCAAATAACATGCCAATACTAAAATATTCAGTATAGAAAAAAAAGAACACATTTGAAGCAATTCTTCATTATCAAGAGTTACTAACATGCAAAACAGTATTCCAGTCAATGCTCCAGCGTGGTTCAACGCCTTACACTAGGTGGCAGCACCTCCGCATAACCCGCTGATATGCCCCTGGTGTGAACTCATTGAACTATACTGACATCACTTCCGGTAGCGATATCGCCGCTTCAAGCACTTCTCACTGAGACGCCGGACCATTGAAATCCTACACCTTTTCTTGTCCACCCACCCTGCCCTAGACTCACCCGACTATCAGGTGGTATTGTTGAGTTGCCAGGGGTCTCCGAATTTTACCCAAGAGCCTGCCGATAAACTGACTCATTGACTTGAACTACATACATTCTTAAAGTCGCCGGTTATACCTCACCCAGATACAAACGAATCCAGCATCAAAGGCTCTCCAAACATACCTTTTCTTAGTTTGTTCAGTTCATGCCACTGAACATGTGGGAGGAAAGTTGAGGTCTGTGATGTATGAATGACATCATAGGTGGGATGCCCTCATCACATGACCTAGAGGGGTTCCCCACACACAGGGGAAGCCATGACAACCACCAAGATGGCAGCCACAGAAAGTTCTCAATTCAACTTTTGAAGTCTATTAATCTACATGATTTAATCAATTATTCACACAAAAAGTAGCTGGTTATGATAAATAAACATTTGAACTTTATATTTATCATTTTAGATTGCAATTTCTAACATTTTTTTCTCTACATGGTTGTCTAAAAGTGTCAGTGCTGCTGGACTAAATAAAACACAACAGAGGCAACCAATGTCAGCACTCTCCCCCCACATATGTAGTTGCATAAACTGAAAACCAGCAAACGTATGCTTGGAGAGCATTTGTCGGAGTACGGGTGGTCTCTCAGCGACCTATAACTGGCCCCTTTAACCAACTAATTGATAAATAAAATTCCCATACCTGTAGTTCATTGTCATGTCAATTATGGTGAAAATAAACTCTACTGAGGAAGACAAACTCACCCAGAAAGGCTACGTTGAGCATGTTTTCCCGCCCTAGGGGCTTCTTGTTGTGGAGTGAAAAGGTGGAGGTGCGACCGAGATCCGTCACCGACAGATGCTGAGTTTTCGTTGTTGCAGTGGACGCGGTAGAGACTATGTTCTTGTGTGGTGGAATGAGTCCATTCAGGATGCTCGTCAGTGCGAAACTGATGTCCAGTGGCCTCATCCTTGGTGTATCTGGCAAAATATAACAGTAATTAAAACCACACAGAAGCTTGGAATTACCAATGTTGTGGAGGCAACATAGATAATTAAACACGTGAACAAGGAGCCCATGTTATGGAATTTTATTGAATCAAAAGTCATGTAAAAGGCAATGAGTAATGTCAGATCAATGTGTTTTAAGGTAAGTTCGACTCAGGCCCTCAACCCTTGCGTTTGATTGTTCGTTTTGATGGGTTGGGTGGGCGGCTGAGCTGGAGGCGTGGTGTTGGTCGTCTGACTGCCCGGTTGGTAGTGGCTGGAGCAGTGAGCTGCTCAGGTTATATAGGTGGTATGTAGGTCAGGCAGGGCGTGAGTCTCGCGAGGCGAGATCGTGACGTCAGCGTCCCGTGTGGTAGTTCTGCCTGTCTCCGGTAGGGTTTTTAGTTCGTGGGTTTGAGTTCAGATGGCGCCACCGTCGGGTCGGATGGGTGGAGCAGGGTGTGGGTCTCGCGGGGCGAGATCGTGACGTCATGGTCCCGTGTGGTAGTTCTGCTTGTCTCCGGCAGGGTTTCTAGATGGTGGGTTTGAGTTCAGATGGCGCCACCATCGGGTCAGAAGGGTGGAGGGAGGATGTTGTGGGCAGGGGGGGGGGGAGGGTAGGGCTCCTCGTGCGCGCGTAAATTATCCATGTTGGTTGCCCATCATGAACAATTAAACACGCGAACAAGGAGCCCATGTTATGGAATTTTATTGAATCAAAAGTCATGTAAAAGGCAATGAGTAATGTCAGATCAATGTGTTTTAAGGTAAGTTCGACTCAGGCCCTCAACCAAATGTGGGGAGGGCCTGTGTCGCGGCGGGGAAGGCCACCTTCGGGACGTATGCGTGAACTGCCGAGGACCGCCAGTTCCCTAGCCGCCGGACTTCGTCGATGGATGCGCCGGCCCTTGCACAGGCCTGTGCTCCCCCTCTCCGGAGGCTGTGTAGGGTGTAGTCTTCCGGGCACGGGTGGCGAGCGGCTCGGAGCGCAGCTCTGAGAGCGGCCAGGAGCGTGGGAGCGGTGAGCGGGGCTCCGTTGGGGAGCCGGAACGCCGGGTCCTGCGGGGCGGGCCGAGCGGACCTCCTGTAGGCCCGCCATGCTCGGACGGGGCAGATGGTGAGTTGCTCGTTCGGTCGGACCACGATGGAGAATTCATCGCGAGCCAGTCTGGTGGTTTTAGTGGATCGGACGTGGAGGACAAGGTGGGTACCCGCATCATGGACGTCCGCGTCTTGGATGGTGTGGCCGGGGTCGTCTTTCCGGCCAGTGACGAGCAGGTTGCCTTGCCTCAGTAGGGTGACGTACCCCATGAGTATTGCTGCGGTGAACACCCGTGCTCGGCGGCCCACGGCTCGGAAGTGGTTGATGATGTGGAGTAAGGTTGTTGGTGTTATGGGTGGGGCCTGTCTTGGTTGGTGGAGGGAGGACCGGACGACCCCGCGCTTGATTACGGAGACCGCGTAGGTGTCAAACGCGGCCGTCCGGCCCTCGCTGGTGCTGACCCACGTCCGTGCCCCGCTGAAGTAGTTTAGTACTGCCGAGGGCGATCTTAGTGTTGTGTCCAGTGATGCGACGTAGGCCATGAGGTCGTACTGTGATGGGCGGCGGGGGTCGTAGCGGCGGTCGTGTGCGTGTTGGAGGTAGCGTTTGACCTGCCGGTTCTTGTTGGCCCACGTCCCCGCCGCCAGGCCTGCCCGGAAGAGTGTTGCGATGTGGGTCCGGTCGTCGTCGGGAGAGGCTGGGGATAGAAGGCAAATATTACTATCCCCAGTCTATATAGCGTTGGATATCACGGCGTTACAATGTGTGACCCGAAGTCGGTTTAGGGTAAGGCGGCGGCAGATTGTGTCGGCTTTTTCTCTTGCGGCGCTGTCGAATGGTGCCCTGCTGAGTGCGTCGGCAAGGATCAGTTCTTTGCCTGGCTTGTGGATGATGCGTACTTCCGTGGAGTACAGGGCGGCAAATCTCCATATTTCCCTAGCGCAGGCGCAGAGGACTGGATCCTTCCCAGCTCCGGAGGAGAGGACCGCTTGGGATGTCTGGTTGTCGGTGTTGATGGTAATCTCATAATCCTGCGGTCTGGTGGGGGGCAAGGGCGTGGAGGGCGACGACCAGGTTTATGGCCTCGAGCCTGTTTATATGGTGGCCGGTTGCCATATATTCCTGGGTGTACGCCTCCGTGTAATATGCCACCTGGGAGTGTGCTCCTCCGGCGCGTAGGGAGGAGTCGCACTCGATAGTCCATGGTGATCTCGGTGCTGGTTGGAGGAGGACCACCCCGTTGGTGGTTCTCGCATAGTCCGCAAACCAAGCGAGGTCTCGTCTTAATTCGGTGTTGACGGGGTGTCTGCCGGTTCGTGGTGTGTCGCGGAGGGTGGCCAGTATGCGGTTCATGAACCTGCGTGCTGGGGTTACGCATCTCGCGACGTGTTGTAGGCGTCCTACTATGCGCTGTAGGGTCGTCCGGGTCAGGGTCTTGACGTTGGCTATGTCTCTGCATTCTTTCATCACATCTGCTAGTTTGTCGTCAGGGATGCTGACGGTCATTTGGTCGGTGCAGACCTCATAGCCCAGCCAGGTTGTGCGGTGTGTGGGTGGGGTGCATTTTGTGGGGGAAAGTGCCAGGCCGAGGGCCGCCATGATCTTCAGCATGTCTAGGTAGGCCGCGTCGGCAGCCTTTTTGGTGGCTGCTGCCCCGACGAAGTCGTCGAGGTAGCATAGTGCGAAGTGTCCCCGCTTCCGTATGAGATATATCACGGCGTTTGTTGTTCGTGCGCAGGCCATTGATGATGTTCTGCAGCCGAAGGCGGGCGCCAGGTCAAAGTATATGTCATCATCAAACCTGATCCCTAGGAGGGGGACGGAGAGGGGGCACGTTCGCAGCTGGCGGTATGCCCGTGCTAGGTCAGCGGACCAGATGTAGGATCCTTGGCCGAGCCTGGTGACCTCGTCTGCTAGGTCCATTATCCCCGGGAGTGTGTAGGTGTTTGGTCTGCCCTGGAAGTATCCCTTCCTGATCCCGGCATTGACGCTGGCTCCTCTGGGATAACTGAGGTCTACTATGACCCGGCGCTCATCTGTGTTCTTCTTCGGCCGTGTCATGAGGGGGCTGGTCTGGGCCCATGGGGTGAAGGGTGTTGTGGTGAAAGGGCCGAGGAGTGCGCCATGTGCTACTTCTTTGTGTACGTAGCGGCGGATCCATTTTGTTTGGTCGGCGTCTTCAGCGTGGTTTGCTGCGGCCGGGATTGGTGGTTCGTCGGCCGTGTAATCCACCGGCCACCCGAATTCGAGGAAGTCTACCAGTTCTGTGTCGTGGTAGTTCCTGAGGTGTTTCCTCCAAGCCGGGATATTTAGGTCGGATGGAACCGGGATTCTTGCCGCGACGTGGTTGGGGAGGCCCGTAGCTCTGACCTGGTCGTAAATGGTCCTGTATGGGTGATCGTTCCATGCTTGGGCAACTGTGGTCGGCCAGATTTTAAGGATGGTGGAGCGGTAGGTTATTGGTGTGTGGGGTGGGTCGTAGGGCGGTGCCGGCTCGTTGGTGGGGTCTGCGAGTGCCTCGTCGACGTCCTCGTCTGCCTGTGCCCTGTGGTCGGCTGTGAGTAGCGCATCAGGTTGTTCGCCTTCCTGCGGGTCGGGGCGACTGGTGGATAGAATGGGCGGAGTGGCCGTGGGCCGGACCCGTGCTGTTTTGGTTCCTTCCTCGTGGCAATCTAAGGTCATGGTCGTGGGGCCAGGTGGTGGTGTTTTTAAGTCGGTGGGTTGTCTCCCCGTCTTTTGTTTGGATGGTGGGTTGGACCTTTGTGGTGGTGTCGTGATAGGCGATGGTTGGTGGCCGGGAGACGCTTTGCGGGGGTGGCGGCTGGCCGTCTCCGTTTGATGTGATGGTAGTGGAGGGCTGAGGTCGGGATGGACCGTCTTGTTGGGAGGCGAGGCGTGGCTTCGTGGTGCTGGCGGTCGTGTTGGGTTGGGTGGCGGCTGAGCCTGTTTGGGTGGTGTTTGCCGGGGCTGTTGATGTGGCCGTTGGTCTGTGTGTGGAGTCTGCGCTTGCCGCGTGTGTTGCCGGCTTGCTGCGTCTGCGTTGGCGGTAGTGTGAGCCAGTTGTGGCCTGTTGGCGGTGGTCTGGGCCTGGGTTTTCGGTGGTGTTCTGGTGGTTCAGGTTCACTTCGGCTAGTGGTGTGCGTCCGCTGGTGGCCTGTTTGGGTGTGGTTTTTGTTTTTGTCGTGTCCGTTTTTTCGGCCTGGCTGGGGCCGTTCAGCAAAAATCCGATTTCTCCGTCGTGTTTTCGTTGGATGCACCTTGGGTTCGCCTCTCGAGTTGCCGTTTTTTGTTGTTGCACTCGGTTTCTTTGTGAGGGTTAGCCCTGCGGTATTTGTTTGCGCACCACGCGCAGAGGTGGGCAAAGCGTTCTACCCCGGTTCCGTGGGATGTAGTGAAGCCGCAGTCTTGGCCCGTATTCCATCGATGGCATGGCCGGCCGTCGGTTTCGTAGTTGAACTCGGGCCGCCTGTATTGTTGGTATGCTGGTGTTGATGTGGTGTCTGCCTTTGGTTTTGGGTGTCATCGGTGTGTGGCGGAGGTGTGCGTTGGGCTCTTCTGATTGTTGCGGATCGTTTTTGTGCCTGGATGCTTCTCTGTCCGGTAAGGCACGCGTCTCGCTGCACGTCCTTTATGGCCGTGGGATCTCTCCATGCCCTCGGGAGCCTGCCGTCATCTATCATGTTAAAGATCCTTTCGGACCATGCAAGGCAGGTGTCCCACTCCCACTCTGCCGCCATCTCCACTATCTGTTCGACGTGGTCTGCGAGTGGTTCAATCCAGGTTGTGGGTACCGTGTGGTCTTTCGCCATCCTGTGTATGGCGGATAGGTATTCGAACCAGGTGCTCTGGCCCTGCCCCACCTTCCCCTTCTGTTCTGCCCGTATAACAAAGGTGTGTGGAAGTAGTGGTTTCCTACCTCTGTGCTGCTTGTTGTAGCCGTCGCCTTGTGCTATGATGTCGTCCATTATCTTCCGGTGTGCTCGTTCATCTTCGGATGATGGGGAGCGCCTGGATGCGCGCGGTCTGCGTTCTCTCCCTCTGGTGGCGTCGCTGTCTCTCCGGTCGTTATGCCTCTTGCGTGTGGTGGACGCGGGGCGCCATGCTCGCCCGTGTTCTGGTGAGGAGGACGGTTCACGGTTGCGGTTTCGGCGGTTGTTGTGGTGGTCGGAGTTGCGTCGGCTGGCGGGTGTTCGGGAGGAGGATGCCGATGATCCTTGGCTGTTTGATCGCTTCCTTTTAGATGTTTCCATGGCCGTAACCCTCTCCATCATGGTTCTGTTGAGCTCGGCCTGCTGGGCTAGTGTTTCTGTCAGTGTTTGCTGTAATGCGGCCATCTGTGCGGTTGGGTCGATTGACTTGTTTGGGGTGGTATGTGAAAGGGCCTCGGCTGGCGGAGCTCGGGTGGTGGTGGCTCGCGGTCTGCCTCGTGTGCGTGTGGTTGGTGTTGCGTCTGCTGTGAGCGGCTGCTGGCGCTGGCACGGGTGCAGGTGCAGGTGGAGCGTCCGTGTGGTCAGAAGCGTCAGTGTTTGCGTCTGGTGCGTTTCGTTGTTCGCGCCATTTTTCTTTTGACGTGGTGTGCAGGTGGTCGGATTGCGTCAGGCAGGTCGGTCGGTGACTCGAGCAGCTCACGGTTTTGGGGAGGGCGTGTGCAGGTCGTTTGGTTGGTGCAGATTGTAGAGTTTGCCTTATCCGCGGTTGGTGGAGTGGTGATAGTGTAGTCTCGGCTCAGTTAGAGCTTGTGGCGCGCAGCAGTGTGGTGCAGTGTGATGTGGTTGTTGGCCGTTCGCTTTGGCTGTGGGCAGGGTTGTGAGTGTCCGCGGTGTGATGTGTTCGCGGTGTGATGTGTTCGCGGTGTGTTGTCGGCAGCGGTGCAGTGGCGGTGGCTGGCCGGGTGTGTCGTGGTTGGGTTCGTTTTACCTGGCGGCGTGTTGGGCAGTCAGTGTTGGTAGTATGCTGCCGTGTGATGTAGAGTTGAGGGCCGTTCGTTTGGCTGCGGGCAGGGTTGTGACGTGTTCGCGGTGTTTCGTCGGCGGGTGGTGGGTGCGGTTATAGCGTGCCGAGTGGCTGTGAGATGGGTGGTTGGTGCTTACTTGGTTGTTGTGGCGGCAGGGCGACAGACGGGCCCGGTAGGTGCAGGGTTGGGGTTGTTCGTCCGGCTGCGCGGCGTGCAGTGGAGAGACTAGCCGGTTGGCTGTAGGTGGTGAGCAAGCCGGGTGGCTGTAGGTGGAGAGCAAGCCGGGTGGCTGTTTGGAGAGCAAGCCAGGTGGCTGGTAGTGGTGAGTTGGAGCTGGAGGCGTGGTGTTGGTCGTCTGACTGCCCAGGGTAGTGCCGTGTGATGTAGAGTTGTTGGCCGTTGTTTTGCTGCGCGCAGGGTTGTGATGTGTTCGCGGTGTGTTGTCGCCGGGTGGTGCAGTGGCAGTAGCGGGCCGAGTGGGTCGTCAGCGGGTCCCTTGGTCGCTTGTTTGGCGGGCGCGGCAGCAGGGTGGTGCCGTGTGATGTAGAGTTGTTGGCCGTTCATTTTTGGCTGCGCGCAGGGTTGTGATGTGTTTGCGGTGCGTCGTCGCCGAGCGGTGCAGTGGCGATATCGGGCGAGTGACTCGTGAGACGGGTCTGTTGGTGCTTACTTGGTGGTTGTGGTGGCAGGGCGGCAACAGGCGGGGCCCGGTAGATGCAGGGGTGGAGTTGTTCGTCCGGCTGCGCGGCGGGCAGTGGGGAGACGAGCCGGTTGGCTGTAGGTGGAGAGCAAGCCGGGTGGCTGGTAGTGGTGAGCTGGAGGTGTGGTGTTGGTCGTCTGACTGCCCGGTTGGTAGTGGCTGGAGCAGTGAGCTGCTCAGGTTATATAGGTGGTATGTAGGTCAGGCAGGGCGTGAGTCTCGCGAGGCGAGATCGTGACGTCAGCGTCCCGTGTGGTAGTTCTGCCTGTCTCCGGTAGGGTTTTTAGTTCGCGGGTTTGAGTTCAGATGGCGCCACCGTCGGGTCGGATGGGTGGAGCAGGGTGTGGGTCTCGCGGGGCGAGATCGTGACGTCATGGTCCCGTGTGGTAGTTCTGCTTGTCTCCGGCAGGGTTTCTAGATGGTGGGTTTGAGTTCAGATGGCGCCACCATCGGGTCAGAAGGGTGGAGGGAGGATGTTTGGGCAGGGGGGGAGGGTAGGGCTCCTCGTGCGCGCGTAAATTATCCATGTTGGTTGCCCATCATGAACAATTGATTGTCTGTTTTTACATGTAAAAGCGATGGTTTGAACAAAAAACAAACATTTCTCGCCGTGAATATGGCCTATGCTGCCGACACGGCGTAAAGCAACCACCAATCAATCAATCAATCAATCATATTTCCCCATTCCATTAAGGTAGTTCGGGGATGAAAGATCTACACATCTTCCCCGATATCTCGCCAAAAGAATTCTGCCAGAGTCTAGTGAAAGCTTTAAGGAAATCATATATCCTTCTGTGTTTCTGTGTGCATTTTTTAAATATTTACTCACAGGAGATTGTTAATTCAATAAGAGGAAGAGAGGAAGATTTTACAACCTGCCCCGTTTGTATCAGCAGTGTTTGTTTGTTGTTTTATGTCCTAACAACATCTAAAGTAATATCAGAACGGGTACCGACTTGTGACAGAACGTACTCATGGGGACTTTATAGTGCTGCCTCACTGAGAGACCAGACCACCGCACCATGACCCTGATGACCCGATATCCCTCAGAGTAACATTACCCTAATACTCTGCGAAGCATTCCTAGTCCTATCCTAATAATGCCTGGACCAGACAGTATGGCCCTTCTCCCGTTTTGGTAGATCGTGGGACTCGAACCCACGGGTTCGAACCCTGGTCGAGTCAAACCAATGACTTAGAGATTGATACTTGTAGGTTCCTAGGCAGGCGCTCAGCATTATTAGGATAGGGCAATATATATAATTTATACAATATATATTATATTTTCTATATTTGATGTTTACGCAATATATGCAATATATATATTATAATATAATACATAATATATAATTATAACAATTAATATATAATACCTAATACATAATACATCATATATAATGTATAATATGTAATATATAATATATAATATGTAATATGTAATATATGTAACAGAACAGTTATTGGAAGCAGTCAACAATCAGAATTAATTTGTTTAAGGCTCTGTCACACATCACCGGATTGAGGGAAATGGACAGAAACCGAACAAAGTCCGGTTTGTGTCCGTACAATTTTTGAACATGCACAAAACTAGGAACGGATGCCGCTGGATTGATGTCTACAGTTCTTGTCCGGTTTGAGTTTGTTTTGTCTGTTGGTTATCCGTTCATGTCCGTTTAATGTCTATTTCATGTCCGTTTCATGTCCGTTTCATGTCCATTCGTCTGGAAGCCTTTGTCCTGATGTCGCAACACTTTGACATATTTTAATACTTTTGGATACTTATCACCACCGGACTAGACAATTCTGTTCGTTGCTCAATCTGGCATAGTGTGACAGGCACTTTAGATTTATTTATTATTCACACATAGTTGTAGATAACTGTGCACCTGTGGTGGGTAATCCGTGGTGTGTGAGTATGTGTGTGTGGGGTGGGGGTGGGGGTGGGTGGGATGAGGCGTTTGGGGTCGGGGGGTGGGGGCTTAGGAAGTTGCTGAGCTTCATCTCCACCTGCATACACACGTGCACACGTACACATGTGCACACAAACATTCCGTGCTGTCCTCACAAAGTTTCACAGACAAAACTCGCCAAGTCACTTCCCGGATTTCCGCAATGCACGCCGGGTATTACTCAGCACTTATCACGTGACTGATGGTTGGTTGGTTGTTGGACATTTACGTCCTGGCAACATATAAGGTAATAACTAATATCAAGACAGGTACTGACCTGTGACAGTATGCACTAATGGTGACTTATAGTGCTGCCCCACTGGGAGACCAGATCACCAGCGCCATGACCCGATATCCCACTCAGTCACATTATCCTGACACTGAGCCAACCAGTCCTTGCACTATCCTAATAATGCTGAGTGCCTGTCTAGGAAGTGACAAGTATAAATTTTTAAGTCGAACAGGGTTAGACTCGAACAGGGTTAGAACCCGTGGATTCGAATCCCATGATCTACAAAAATGGGAGACAAACGCTCAACTCATTTGGCCTTCCTGTCTGGTCATCATGTAACTGAAGCCGGACGAGGTGGCCGAGTCGGTAAAGGTTTTCCCACGCAGGAGGTTGTGGGTTCGAATTCCAATAGAGTGAAACAAATGACTTATACAAATTATATTCGCTGTTGCTAGCTACCTTGGCCGCTCAGCATTGCTTAGGCTACGGCAATGACTGGTTTGCTTTCTATCAGGATAATGTGACTGAGAGCAATATCCTATCAGGTCATAATTCTGGTAGCTTAGTCTCCCAATGAGACAGTGATATAGTGTTGCCATGTGGACACATTGTCATAATTTAGTAAAACAAACAAGCAAGCACATCCATCTCTTCATAAGGTGTGGGAGGTCGGGAGTTCAGTTCCTGGTCGAGTCAAATCAATGACTTTAAAATTGATACTTGCCGCTTCCTAGCCTGGCACTCGGCATTAATAGGATAGGGTAAGGACTGGAGAGCTCAGTGTCAGGATAATGTGACTGAGTGTGATATTGGGTGATAGTGCTGGCGGTCTGGTTTCTCAGTGGGGCAGCACTATAATTCACCATGAGTGCACACTGTCACAAGTCGGCACTGATCCTGATATGACCTTAGATGTTGCCAGGACATAAAACTCCAACAAACGACCAATCTGTCTCAGTGGATTCCAACCACATTCACATGTGTTTAAAAAACGAGGCTGCCTTCTCGATGTCGGACATCTGGGCATTTTTCACCGCGCCGCTTAGCATCCACCATGAAGGGTAAAACAGAGCAGTCTCAGTTGAAAAGCTCACTACCATAGCCATAAACACGCGTCACAAAATGACAAATGGTGTAGGTGTGGTGGGGTGTAGGTGTGTGGTTGGGGTGTAGGTGTGTGGTTGGGGTGTCGGTGTGTGGTTGGGGTGTAGGTGTGTGGTGGGGGTTTAGGGATGTGGTGGGGGTTTAGGTGTGTGGTGTGTGTGTGTGTGTGGTGGTGTGGGGGTGGTGGGTGTGTAGGTGTGTGGTTGAGGTGTATGTGTGTGTGGTGAGGGTGTTGGTGTGTGTGTGTGGTGAGGGTGTAGGTGTATGTGGTGAGGGTGTGGGTGTGTCTGGTGTAGGTGTGGTGGGGGTATGGTGGGGGGTAGGTGTGTAGTGGGGGTGTAAGTGTGTGGTGGGGGTTTAGGTGTGTGGTGGGGTGTAAGGGGCACTGAGGGTATAAGTGTGTGTTGTGGGGTGTAGGGGTTAAAGGTGTATGTAGTGGCGTGTGTGGTAGGGGTTTAGGGCTGTAGTGGGGGTGTAGGTGTGTGGTGGGGGTTTAGGGATGCTAAAGATTGTGAGGTGCCGCTCTGCAAGACACCCTTACGCCTCAATGACAAACCACATACACCCCACCACTCACACCATCAACCCCCACCACACACACCTACACCCCACCACACCCATACACCCCACCACACCCACCCCACCATACCCACTCACCACACACCCCTACCACACATCCCTACATCCCCATACACCCCCACCTCACACACCAAAATCCTCACCACACCACTACACCTCCACAACAGACCCACCACACAAAATGCAACGACCAACAAAATGCACAAAATCAATGGATATTGCACCGCTTCAGATCAAATTATGTTACTTAGGAGCGTGACTACTCACTGCTAAGATCAAATTAATTTATTTAGGAGCATGATTTAATTTTGATAAATAGTGCTAACATTTAAAAGAGCAAGGGAGCGCCATGCATTCACTGTCAACACGCATGAGCAAACATTATAAAAACGATCAACAAAATCCACAATGTCAATGAATATTCCACTGCTTCAGATCAAATTCAGTTATTTAGGAGAGAATTCTAAAATTGAAGAAACTGAGCACATGAGTTTAATGTCACTGCCGTAAATACGCGCGAGAAAACGTCAATAAAATAAAAACGACCAACAAAATGCTCAATCTAAATGAATATTCCACTGCTTCAGATCAAATTCTGTTATTTAGGAGCATGATTACTCACTGCTAGGATCAAATTATGTTATTTAGGAGCGTAATTTAATACAAAAAATAGTGTTAAAATGGAAAAGAGAAAGCGATCGCCTATAGCTGCAGTGCAAATGCTGCTTTTGTTTTACCCTTCGCAGGTCAAGTCACGTCGCTCCAGAGCCCAACTTGAGAATAGTGATTATATCTAATAATTATAACGATAACTATAATTTTTTTAAAGTTCTAAAATTATCGACGCGGATGAGATTCGAAGACACGCGGGCAGAGCCCAATGGATTAGCAGTCCATCGCCTTAACCACTCGACCACCTCGTCACTCTGCCAGATAGCAGCGAGAATATGCCTGTTTAGTTTATTTATATCTGATTCTGTTAGACCGAATGGACATCACTAATCTCTGAAAGACCTTTTCTCAGGAATCTTTTTTATGTAGTAAATATTTGATTCATCTGAACATATATTTGATCAGTGCGGACGCACTGGTCCTCCAGCTGTTGAAGCAGTCACATTTGGTTTGTACATGGTGATGGGGAAGTGGAATGTGCTGCATTGTGTGCAGCACACCTCATTCTGAACATGAAAAGTGGCGGAGCAGCCTATGCAACATCACCACGATGGGGAAGAGGACAAAAGTAGTTGTACACTTTTAGAAATACAAATAAATGTTGAGTAAAATACAAATAAATGTCCAGTAAAAGATCAATATTATATTATTACACTTTTCCCTGAGATTCAATCATTAAACATTTGCATTACCAATTCGCTGTTGGACACACTCTGTCTTGTTTGATCACTGAACTTAAGCAAAGTTGAGCCTCGCCAGTGCTTACATGGGTGACAACCTTGAAGGTTGGCTCAGTGTGAGGATAATGTGACTGAGCGGGATATCAGGTCATGTTGCTGGTAGCTTGGTCTCCCAGTGGGGCAGCACTAGAAAGTCACCATGAGTGTGCCCTGACTCAAGTCGGTACCCCTCCTGATATTACCTTAGATGTTGCCAGGAGATAAAACTCCAACAACCAATATTTCCTCACCGTTGGCCTGGAAACCCAACTGCACAGTGTGGGTATCCGGCGACTGCGGGGCTGAGCGTGTTTCTACTGTTATATATAGCATCTTTTTACAGTTATATATAGCATGGATCCAGCATGGTAACACTATCGGTTGGATAATACACTGTCATGTTTGCCAAACTCACAATCTCACATGTGCGCCAAATGCTTACGGAAACACATGGAAGATGCCATCATATGACATCCCATAATAGTTATATTGTTTTGTTTTGCACAGATGTGGTGGGGGTTTAATTGCATGATGAATTGTACTCAAGGGGCTGTCACATTAGGGTTTTTTGCGGGAGCGTATGGCGGCGTAGGCGCGTTACGTCATATACGTCGGCATACGTCGTATACGCTACTCATACGCTACACATACGCTACACATACGTTACTCATACGCCGCCAGATGCCGCCAGATGCCGGCTTATGTGAAGCGTATGAGGCATACGCCGCCATACGCTTTCATAAATCCGTCCATCCAAATTTGTTTGTGCATGCTCAAAAGAACTCGACCTATGAGGGTGTATGGCCCATACTGTCAAAAAATGTCACAGCACGCTCCCATACGCTCCTCGTACGCTCCTCGTACGCTCCTCGTAGGTTCCACATATGCTCAAAACCACCCGAAAGGTCACCAAATGTCATCATAGGCCGGCACGCGCAGGACCTACGTAGGTTTTCAATACGCTCCCGCCATACGCCGTAATGTGACAGGGCCTTTACGGCCCAAGGTGAATGATCACAAACACACAGGTTGGTGTCTTTAAATATCCAAGGAGAGTGAACTTCCACTATTCTTGTAATGGTGTCAATAGAAAAGTCGACTTCTGACGTCATTATGACAACATCCACGATCTAAGTGTAGGTGTCGTTCGGATGTGGATCTTGCCACATTCTACAAATACTAATAAGTGTGACCCGGCCCGGTGGCTGAATCAGGAGATGGGAAGTTCAGTTCCCGGTCGAGTCAAACCAACATCTTAGAAAATTGATACATGTCGCTTCCTAGCCTGGCGATTGGCATTAATAGGATAGGGTAAGGACTGGTTAGCGCAGTGTCAGGATAATGTGACTGAGTAGGATATCAGCTCATGGTGTTGGTGGCCTGATTTCCCAATGGGGCTACAGTATAAAGTCTCCATGAGTGCGCACTGTCACAATTCGATACCCGTCCTGATAATGATATCACCTTAGATGTTGCCAGGACATAAAACTCCAACAACCAACTAATAAGTGACATCGCAATAGATGCACTCTGCCTGAGAATAACCTCGTCATCGGACAGTTGGAGGGGTTGTCTTTCAACACCCTGGTGATGATGTAATTTGTGACATCATTGGGACGAGTGTCTGTCAACATCAAACAGATTACACTCATGGTTGTGGTGTGGTGGTGGTGGTGGTGTGGTAGTGGTGGTGTGGTGATGGTGGTGTGGTGGTGATGATGGTTGTATTGTGGTAGTGGTGGTCATGCAGTGTTGTGGTGTTGCATTATTGTGGTGTGGTGGTGGTGTGGTGGTGTGGTGTAGTGGTGGTGTTGTGATGGTGTGTCAGTGGTATGGTGGTGATGATGGTGTGGTGGTGGTGGTAGTGTGGTGATGGTGGTGTGGTGGTGATGATGATTGTGTTGTGGTAGTGGTGGTGATGCAGTGTTGTGGTGTTGCGTTATTGTGGTGTGGTGGTGGTGTGGTGTGGTGGTGGTGGTTTTGTGATGGTCTGTCAGTGGTATGGTGGTGTGGTGGTGGTGTGGTGGTGGTGGTTTTGTGATGGTGCGTCAGTGGTATGGTGGTGATTATGCTGTGGTGGCGGGGTCGGTGGTTTATTGGTATGGTGGTGTGGTGGTGGTGGTGTGGTGGCAATGATGGTGGTGTGATGGTGATGTGGTGGTGTGGTGATGGTGTGGTGGTGGTTTGGTGTGGTGTGGTGGTGGTGGTGGTGTTGTGATGGTGTGTCAGTGGTATGGTGGTGATGATGCTGTGGTGGCGGGGTCGGTGGTTTATTGGTATGGTGGTGTGGTGGTGGTGGTGTGGTGGCAATGATGGGGGTGTGATGGTGATGTGGTGGTGTGGTGATGGTGTGGTGGTGGTGTGGTGTGGTGTTGTGGTGGTGGTGGTGTTGTGATGGTCTGTCAGTGGTATGGTGGTGATGGTGTGGTGGTGGGGTCGGTGGTTTATTGGTATGGTGGTGTGGTGGCAATGATGGGTGTGTGATGGTGATGTGGTGGTGTGGTGATGGGCTGGCTAAATGATATGCCAATATCCTGTGGGAAAGGCCAAGACTATTCTTAGATGGCATTTTAAGGCCTCGACTTACACAATGTCATCCTTAGGTTGGAACATATCTACAATAACACCTGTCTTTTGGCATCAACTTTGCAGCCAGACCAATGTTTTAAAGTTATATCGTTCGATGGTTTTGAGTTTGTGTCATTTTCTGAAATAAATATATTAAAGTTGCATAGTCCGATGGTTTTGAATTTCTGTATTTTTTCTGAGATAAATATATTAGATTGATCACTAGTATCTACGTTACATTAGTTCAAAGTTACTTTTATTTTAAATGGTAAACTTTTGAAATATTTTGAGTGCAAACATGGAAAATTAGTTTTGACAAGCTTTCCAAAACTCTGACACCATAGGCTTCTGGAGTAACAGGTTCCACTAAATTGACTCAGTATTGCCTTCTACGCAGAAACAACTGCTTAAAAAGTGCATCAGTATCTAAGTTAGATATGCAAAATCAAAGCTAGATAATTGGTTTGGTTTTGAAATTTTGATATCTCATCGGACTATGCAGCTTTAAGTTGATGATTGTAATCCATCTTACTTTAGTTTTACGCCTATCTTGACATGTTCTTGCCGGTGTGAAACCTCTATTTGCTCCCCGAGACAGTGCCGCTGGTAACTTGCAAAAGCCGCAGCACTTCAACCCTTTTGCAGTCAGCTTTCATGAAATGTAAAAGCTGCATGCTTTCATGATGCGACATCTGCATTCAATCATGAGGCTAACCTGGAAGGACAAAGTGACAAATAAGGAAATACTCGAACGGATGGAGCTGCCCTCTATGGAAGATCTTCTGATCAAAAAGAATCTCCGGTGGACTGGACACCTGATGAGGATGTCATCAGACAGGCTACCAAAGCAGATCCTCTATTCTCAACTGTCTTCTGGTTACAGAAAGAGAGGGTGCCCTCGTCTCTGGTTCAAGGATACCATCAAGAGAAACCTGTAGCTGAGAGACATTAAAACCGACTCATGGATGCAACTCTCACAGCAGAGAGCTAAATGGAGAGCGGCAGTCAAGTAATGAAAGCAGTCTTTGTCACATCGTGACCGACAGCATGATGATGATGACTTTAGTTTCATGTAACTTTGCCTTAAAATGACATAACTTATGAGATTTGCTAAGTGTAAACATGCAAAATTAATTTGGGCATGCTTGTCAAAAGTGTGCCCCTATACTATAGGCTTCAACAGTAACAGGTTCTATTAACTTCACTAAGTACGTCCTTCTATGTACAACAAATGCTTCATAAGTGCACTAGTATGAAGTTGCATAGATAGGTTCAAATCTAGATAAGTGTTTTGTTTTGAAAAATTGATGCTTTTATCAGACTATGCACCTTTAGCATCACAGCAGGTCATCGGGGGAACAGTCAAATGAACCAAATACAGTTCGGACATTTACAAAACTGTCCGCATTTGGCAGGGGTTCGCCGGTCAAAAGTGTACCTGGAGCCATGTGTGACTGTATGCGTATGTGCAGGTACGCCTGGCGCCACCTACTGTATCCAGGAGACATCACTCAACGTGCCACACACCTGGGGCGTAATTGATTAATCAACTCGGGTCACCCGAGCCACTTTTTGGCACATGCACACATCCTACAGACTTGGGTCGAATAATCGAATATGCTTCTCCACGCTCAGGGTGAAAAAAATGGTGGCTTAATCCAAAACATTTTCTTTTTTAAATAACCGATATAACTACAGCAAAAAATGATTTCAAGTATTTTATGATGGCATAGTTTAGTTATATTTCCATTTCATTAATCTGTGTTATTATAAAAACACAACATGTAGGACTGGTACTGGTAGCTATTATCCTGCAGGATGGTACCATCACAAATGTGATGTCATCATTCCTAGCAAACCCCAGCTAAGAGGTGGTTTACTGGGGTCGGGTTGCTTTGCACATGGTATGTGTTTTTGTCAACTCCACTCGCAGTGTTCGATTTGAAATTCTAGCAACTCGGGTGATCCGAATCGCTCGGGTCGTGTTAATCGATTACGCCCCCCTGGACTTGTTGCTACCTAGCCTGGTGTTCGGCTTTACTAGGATAGGGCTCAGTGTCAGGAGTGTGGGAGATGAGTTCAATTTACCAATGACTTTAAAAAGGATACTCCTCGCTTCTTATCTAGGTACTCAACATTAATATGATAGGGTTTGCTTTTGTTTGTTGTTTCCTATTGTTTTTAGGTCCTAGCAACATCTAAGGTCATATCAGGACGGGTACCGACTTGTGGTAGTGTGCACTCATGATGACTTTATAGTGCTGCCCCACTGGGAGACCAGGCCACCAGCAACATGACCTGGTATCCCACTTAGTCACATTATCCTGAAACTGAGCAGATGAGTCAGTGCCCTATCCTAATAATGCCGAGCGCCTGGCTAGGAAGCGACATGTATCAATTTGTAAGTCATTGGTTTGACTCGACCAGGGTTCGAACCCAAGCTCTCGCGATTTACCAACACAGGAGATGGACACTCTAACTCATTTGGCCACCCATCTGGTGATAAGGGGCAAGGACTGGTTAGCTCAGTATCCGAACAATGCGTCTGAGTGGGATATCGGGTCATGGTGCCGGCGTCTGATTTCCCATTGGGGCGGCACTGTGAAGTCACCCTAACTGCATAAGTGTGCACTGTCACAAATCGGTACCCATCCTGATATGACCATAGGTGTTGCCAGTACGTAAAACTCCAACACCCAACCAACCAACCAACCATAGATGTTGCTAGGACATAAAACCATAACAAACAGACAGTTTGTGAAAATGAATTCCCGCCTATTTGCCCGCGAGTCCTGTTCGGGCCTACTGCCAGATCTGCGTACAGTGGGTAAGTCTTACTCCCACCCACACCCACCTCCCCACACCCACCACCCCACGCACCCTGCCGGGCAGATATGCGACTGCCCGCCGTCAGCCGGTAGGGGGAGCTGGAGGTGTCGACTTGACTGACGGATTTAATCAGAAAGCGTCAGCCAATCGCAGACGGTGAATCCGACGTGCCCTTCCTGCCATGAATGCCAGGCGGTGTTACCAGCAGAGCGGCAGGCTCTATCAATAGACGCCGAATCGGCAGCATATCAGAGGCTGCTGCTGCTGCTGCACAGCGAGTGTCTGTAGCGTTGTGGAAACAGTGTCCCCTGTCAGCAAAATTTTTTGGTCTTTATTCAAGATTTATTTTTATTCAAATTGAATAATTGTTTTCCCCCTCAGCACTGACATATTGGTGTTTCGGCTATAGTAGTTTTGGTGCATATTAACTATTATAGATGAGATGATGAGATGGTTTGTTTGTGGGGGTTTTACACCCTAGCAACATCTATGGTTTGAATGATTGATTGGTGGTTGATTTACGCCGTGTCGGCAGCCTAGGCCATATTCACATCTAGGGTGATATCAGGATGGAAAGTGAAACTTTTATTTAACGACGCCTCCAGAGCACACTGACTTTTATCATCGGCTATTGCACGTCAAATATCAGGATTGGTACCGAATTGTGACAGTGTGCACTCAGGGTGATTTTATAGTGCTGCCCCACTGAGATAATGGTACGCACAGCATAGCAAATATCCCACTCATGAAGCTACATTATCCTGACACTGAACCAACTGGTCCTTGCCTTATCCTATTAATGACGGGCGACAAGCTAGGAAGGGACAAGTATCAATTTTGTTAGTCATTCATTTGACTCGACCAGGAATCGAACTCCCGATCTCCCACACGGGAGGCCTGCGCTCTATCGATTCGGCCACCGCGTCCGGTGATCACCAATGGGGACCTGTCATGAGCCATTTCTCTCGCTATACACTTGGTGTCAGCACCCGTTCCCGGTCCAAGTTGGCAATTATGGTTGGATAGAAGGGTGTAGATGTGTGTGTGTGTGCTGGTGGTCTAGGTGTGTGGTGGGGGTGGTGGTGTGTGGTGGGAGTGTAGGTGTGTGTTGGGTGTATGTGGTGGGGGTGTAGGTGTGTGGTGATGGTTTAGGTGTGTGGTGAGCGGGTAGGTGTGTGGTAGGGGTGTAGGTGTGTGGTGGGGGTGTAGGTGTGGTGGGGTGTAGGTGTGTGGTTGGGGTGTAGGTGTGTGGTTGGGGTGTAGGTGTGTGGTAGGGGTTTAGGGATGTGGTGGGGGTTTAGGTGTGTGGTGTGTGTGTGTGAGAGAGACATTAAGACAGACTCATGGACGCAACTCTCACAGCAGAGAGCTAAATGGAGAGCGGCAGTCAAGTAATGAAAGCAGTCTTTGAGCATCGCGACCGACAGCATGATGATGATGATGATGATGTGTGTGTGTGGTGGTGTGGGGGTGGTAGGGGTGTAGGTGTGTGTGATTGAGGTGTATGTGTGTGTGGTGAGGGTGTAGGTGTGTGTGTGGTGAGGGTGTAGATGTATGTGGTGAGGGTTTAGGTGTGTCTGGTGTAGGTGTGGTGGGGGTATGGTGGGGGTGTAGGTGTGTAGTGGGGGTGTATGTGTGTGGTGGGGGTTTAGGTGTGTGGTGGGGTGTAAGGGGCACTGGGGGTATAAGTGTGTGTTGTGGGGTGCATGGGTTATAGGTGTATGTAGTGGTGTGTGTGGTAGGGGCTTAGGGCTGTGGTGGGGGTGTAGGTGTGTGGTGGGGGTTTAAGAATGCTAAAGATTGTGAGGTGCCACTCTGCAAGACACCCCTACGCCTCCATGACAAACCACATACACTCCCACCACTCACACTGTCAACCTCCACCACACACACCTACACCCAACCACACCCATACACCCCACCACACCCACCCCACCATACCCACTCACCACACACCCCTACCACACACCCCTACATCCCCATACACCCCCACCACACACCAACATCCTCACCACACCCCCTACACCTCCACAACACACCCACCACACAAACATACGCCCCCACCACCCACCCACCACACACACCTACACCCCAACCACAGCCACCACACCATACCCACTCACCACACACCCCTACACCCCCAAAACACACCCCATAATCCACCACACACACACACAAATCCTCACCACACCCCTACACCTCCACCACAAAAACATACGCCCCCACCAAACACCCACCATGCCAACAACCCCCACCCTACCAGACACACTCACCACACACCAAAGCATACAGAGACCGGCATGGTGCGCCATCTGACGAGAGAGTCATGCAAACTGAAAGGTCCCCATTAGAGTTAACATCATCTTATTCAAAATGGTAGTTTTAGCCCATTCCCTTCCATCCCCCACCCACCCACCCACCCACCCACCAGTAGCAATGCCACAGAGGTGACCGAGCAAATTCTCTACTCAAATGGAGATACTCATTTTATGAATTCCATCCAGGGGTGATAACGGAAATCCTATTGTGTGTGCCTGGTATTTTTTACCCACCAGCTATATTAATCAATAAATAACGATATAGCGATAGGTAGGCAGGAAGTGTGAACACTTATTTGTCTCTCATTTTTTGTTGGTTTTTTGTTTGTTTGTCTTTTTGGTACATTAGTTGTCCCAAGCAGGGGAAATCCCAGTGACAGACGATTGGTCTTCCCCACTCCACTGCTGGTCGATAGATAGCCCAAGCCTACACTTTTACCAACCCAAGGGATTTTTAACCTCCCACACCACATAGACATGGTATGAGAGCAACCGGCCTTTGATGACGCTGTAAGTTATACACAGCGGTGGAAATCCAAATTGGCAGAGCTGGGGCACGGGGAATCGAACCGCCAACCCTCAGATTAGGAGTCTGACCTAGAAAAAAGCCAGACACTCTAACCACTCCGCCACAGAGAACGTGTTACGACCGCCATGTTCTGTACTAGGGTAGTCAACATTTCACACTATGCTGTGTGTACCATTTGTTGTAGAATTAGTTTGATGTGAACGCAATCATTCTCTCCCTCAAATCGATCTCCCATGCCTAGCCTCACAATAGCGCGTGCTAAAAACGAAGCTCGTTAAAACCGTACAGCCATTCACTACTCCACAGCACCTACTGAGACACGTCCCCGACAAGAGAATGAAAATGAGGGTACAATTAAAACGCACAGGAAGGGATAGCATAATGGACATGTAAGGGTGGGTGGGCTGTTCTTTGAGTGTACAGTCAAACCTCTCTAACCGACAACCTCCACCGATCCACCACTCCCCTATATATCGATCGTGTTATTTGGGTCCCCAACGATTGCCTATACAAATGTGTTTGTGAGTTTTTGTGAATTTTGTGTGAGTTTTTGTGAGTTTCTGTGATTTTGTGAGTTTTTGTGAGTTTGTGTAAGTTTGTCTGAGTTTTTGTGAGTTTGTCTGAGTTTTTGTGAGTTTCTGTGAGTCTGTGTGAGTTTGTGTGAGTTTTTGTGAGTTTGTGTGAGTTTTTGTGAGTTTTTGTGAGTTTCTGTGAGTTTTGTGAGTTTTTGTGAGTTTGTGTGAGTTTGTGTGAGTTTTTGTGAGTTTTTGTGAGTTTCTGTGAGTTTTGTGAGTTTTTGTGAGTTTTTGTGAGTTTGTGTGAGTTTGTGTGAGTTTGTGTGAGCTCTTGTGAGTTTTTGTGAGTTTCTGTGAGTTTCTGTGAGTTTTTGTGAGTTTTGTGAGTTTTTGTGCGTTTTTGTGCATTTTTGTGAGTTTTTGTGAGTTTTGTGAGTTTTTGTGAATTTTTGGGTCCCCAACGATTGCCTATACAAATGTGTTTGTGAGTTTTTGTGAATTTTGTGTGAGTTGTTGTGAGTTGTTGTGAGTTGTTGTGAGTTGTTGAGTTGTTGTGAGTTTTTGTGAGTTTTTGTGAGTTTCTGTGAGTTTTTGTGAGTTGTTGTGAGTTTCTGTGAGTTTTGTGAGTTTTTCTGAGTTTGTGTAAGTTTGTCTGAGTTTTTGTGAGTGTGTCTGAGTTTTTGTGAGTTTCTGTGAGTCTGTGTCAGTTTGTCTGAGTTTTTGTCAGTTTGTCTGAGTTTGTCTGAGTTTCTGTGAGTTGTTGTGAGTTTTTGTGAGTTTGTCTGAGTTTTTGTGAGTTTGTGTGAGTTTGTGTGAGTTTGTGTGAGTTTGTGTGAGTTTGTGTGAGTTTGTGTGAGTTTGTTTGAGTTTGTGAGTTTTTGTGAGTTTGTGTGAGTTTGTGTGAGTTTTTGTGAGTTTGTGTGAGCTGTTGTGAGTTTTTGTGAGTTTCTGTGCGTTTTTGTGAGTTTTTGTAAGTTGTTGTGAGTTTTTGATTGTGTGCAATATTACAAACAAAGGCGGGTGTGTGTGGTCGGGTAATGAGGGCGGGTTTGTAGTGGGTGTGTTTTACAGTGAGACCCTCACTGTGTCTGCTATATGTGTTACTAGGCAGTAACAGGCCGACCTACACTACACTGCGGGTGGGAAGTTTGCTGCGGGACTCAGATAACGAGTGTTGCCGAGCGTTCTTTTTAACCCCTAGTCAGACGCCCGGCACTAGCGGTGCCCCGCCTCCGACACTTCTCCGCAGTCTCCCCTCCCCCACCTCTCCCGTACCCCCCCCCCCCCCCCCCCATCTTTTCCTACATCCCCGTCTCCCCTCACGCCCCGACACATACTTCTATCCCACCCCCCCCCCCCCAAGCTCCCCACCTCCCTGTCTCCTCCTACCTCCCTGCCTCCCACACTTTACCGTCTCCTCCCCACCTCCCCATTTCCTCCCTGTCTCCCCTCCTCCTTCCTCCCTCCCTCCTCCCTCCTCCCCCCTCATCCCCCACTTCCTTCCCCCTTCCTTCCCTCTTCCTTCCCCTTCCTTCTCTCTTCCTTCCCCCTTCCTCCCTCCTTTCCCCCTCCTTTCCCCCTCCTTTCCCCCTCCTTCCCCCTCCTTCCCCTTCCTTCCCCCTCCTTCCCCCCTCCTTCCCCCTCCCCCACCTTCCCTCTCCTTCCCCCTCCTCCCCCCAACCTTTTCCCCTCCTCCCCCCAACCTTTTCCCCCTCCTCCCCCAACCTTTCCCCTCTTTCCCGCTCTTTTCCCCTCTTTTCCCCTCTTTTCCCCCTCTTTTCCCCCATTTCCCCCTCATCCCGCTTATTCCCCCTCATTCCTCCTCCTTCCCCCCCTCCCTCCACCTTCCCCTTCCTTCCCCCTCCTCCCCCCAGCCTTCTCCTCCTCCCCCCTCCTTACCCCCTCCTCCCCCCAGCCTTCCCCTCCTCCCCTCTCCTCCCCTCCTTCCCCCTCCTTCCTCCTCCCCTTCCTTCCCACTCATTCCCCCTCGTCCCCCCAGCCTTCCCCACCTTCCCCCTCCTTCCCCCTCCTCCCCCCAGCCTCCCCCTCCTCCCCCTCCTCCCCGCCTTCCCCCTCCTTCCTCCTCCCCTTCCTTCCCACTCATTCCCCTTCCTTCCCTCTCCTACCACAACCTTCCCCATCTTGTGCCACCCTGCTGCTCTACTATTACTTACTATTATTAACCCTTTATTTCCCTTCAGGCCCCCCCCCCCCCCCCCCCCACCACCCCTCACCAGTGCTCCCCTCCACTCCCCCCCCACCTCTCCTCTATCTCCCACCATTCCCTACCTCCGCGCCACCCGCTCCTACCCCCGACTCCATCGTGCAACCTGCCTCAGCAGACCGAATTGACACACCCCCCCCCCCCCCCCCCCCCCCCCCCCCCCCACCGCCACACACAGACACACTCTCACAACAAGCGTCTCCTCATACCTCTCCAGCTCTCCTTATATCCCTGTCACACTATGACGTAACGAGCAAACGTAAGCCTGACGTGATCACGTTTGTCATTACGTTGACTTCCATTGGGTTACGTTATGATGACGTCAGAATGATGTTAGACTGACGTCGAGCTACGTCACGTTATGTCGTGTTACGTCGGCGTGTGTCAAAGTTTTGAACCTGTTCAAAACTTTTGACGTAAATCGAACATAAGGGTTTACGTTCACCATACTTTCTGTACACGTTCTGTGAACGTCAATGACGTTAAACAGACGTTAGTCAAATGCTGCTCACTACGTTCAACTACATTCCACTACGTTGACCCACATTAAACCCCGTGGAAACGTCCACGCGGCGTAATGGGAACGCCAGGAGAACGTCAGGAGAATGTCAGGAGAATGTCAGGAGAACGTACGTTCAAGGTACGTTCAACTTACCGCCACCATGTCATGACGTATATAACGTCACGTAACATAGTTCTGGTGATGGAATAACATTCATAACGTACCGTGAGCGTAATGACGTTGTCCTCTCTCATTGAATGATGGTATCACTACGCTTTACCGATGTTACGCTCTCGTCAACTACGCTGCATCCACATTCAACTTGTGCCCAAATTTGCATACTACGCCAAGAAGTTCAACGTTCTTCACGTTCTCCCTATGCTGACGTCGCTACGTCATAGTGTGATAGGGCCTTTACGTCCATCTTTCACCGCGCCTCCCCTCGCCCCATCACCCCGCTCCCCTCACCGCCCCCTCCCCCTGCTCAGCCCTTAAAACAACACCACGATAGTGATCGACTGCACGCGCTGGCTCTTTTTTATTTTCTTTGCTTGACTACTAAAAACAAACCCCACCAAAAATACACTCACACAAAATAACAGGTCACAACAACAACAATAACAAAACCACCACACCCACTAAGTGTGTTTTTATCTGCTCTGAGAAAGCCATGATCAGCTCGTCTAGCACGGCGCCATCACGTCGAGGGGTGTTAAGAAAGTGGCGGCCGGGTGTTGAAGACCTCGGCACAGCCCGGAGATATTTGCAGCCAGAAACGCGACATCTCAAAACCACTGGCTGACGCAAGTATTTATTGTGTACCATGTTGTTCACATAACTAATGCACAATAATTATTAATTATGCGTTTATGAATCTATTTTATCTTCCACTACGGCCTTAAATGTTGCTAGGACGTAAAGCCTCCTAAATTCGCTCCACCACAATGTGGCTCGTTCATAGAACAGCCTGGAGCTTGGAATATACAGTACAACCCTGTTAAACCAAGCTCGGTTAAACCAAACGATCGGTTAATCCAAACTTTTTTTGGCGGCCCAACAAAATACTACAATTTATCATGTAGCTCGTTAGTATTTAACGTATATGACATTGTTCATATAACTAATTCACAATGGGACATGCATGACATAGCTGGGAGTATTTATTGTACACTGCGTTGTTCATGTAACTAATGCCCAATGAGACATGCACAATGTAGCTCGTAGTATTTAACGTATATGGCATTGTTCATATAACTAATTCACAATGGGACATGCATGACATAGCTGGGAATATTTGTTGTACACTGCATTGTTCATGTAACTAATGCCCAATGAGACATGCACAATGTAGCTCCTAGTATTTAAAGTATATGACATTGTTCATATAACTAATGCACAATGGGACATGCATGATGTAGCTGGGAGTATTTATTGTACACCGCATTGTTCATGTAACTAATGCACAATGAGACATCCGCAATGTAGCTGCCAGTGTTTATTAATATGCTACATTGTTCATGTACCTAATGACAATGAGACATGTGCGATGTAGCTGGGAGTATTTATTTATATACTGTGTGGTTGTGCACACTGAGACATGCAAGATGTAGGTGGTAGTATTTATCGTATACCGTGCTGTTCATGTAACTAATGCACAATGAGACAGACATGCACAATGTAACTAGTAGTATTTATTGTATACCATGTTGTTCATGTAGTTAATACACAATGAGACATGCATAATGTAGCTGGTAGTATTTATCATATGCTGTGTTGTTCATGTAACTAATGCACAATGTAGCTGGGAGTATTTAGTGTATACCGTGTTGTTCATGTAACTAATGCACAATGCAACATGTGCAATGTAGCTGGGAGTATTTATAGTATATGGTGCTGTTCACGTAACTATTGCACAATTAGACATGCACAATGTAGCTGTCAGTATTTATCATATATCATGCTGTTCATGTAACTAATGCACAAAGTGGCATGCACAATGTAGCTGGTAGTATTTATCGTACGCAGTGTTGTTCATGTAACTAATGCACAATGCACAATGCACAATGTAGCTGGCAGTATTTATAGTATACCGCATTATTGATGTAACTAATGCACAATGAGAAATGTGCAATGTGGCTGTGAGTGTTCATGTAACTAATGCACAATGCACAATGTAGCTGGGAGTATTTATAGTATACTGCATTGTTCATGTAACTAATGCACAATGAGACATGTGCAATGGAGCTGGTAGTATTTATCATATACCGTGTTGTTCATGTAACTAATGCACAATGAGATATGCCTGATGTAGCTGGGAGTATTTATTGATATACCACATTGTTGTGCGCAGTGAGACATGCATGATGTAGCGGGAGTATTTATAGTATACTGCATTGTTCATGTGACTAATGCACAATGAGACATGCACAATGTAGCTGTTAGTATTTATCACACACCTTGTTATTCATGTAACTAATTCACAATGAGGCATGCACAATGTAGCTGTTAGTATTTATCATATACTGTGTTGTTCATGTAACTAATTCACAATGAGGCATGCACAATGTAGCTGTTAGTATTTATCATATACCGTGTTGTTCATGTAACTAATTCACAAAGAGGCATGCACAATGTAGCTGTTAGTATTTATCATATACCGTGTTGTTCATGTAACTAATTCACAAAGAGGCATGCACAATGTAGCTGTTAGTATTTATCATATACCGTGTTGTTCATGTAACTAATTCACAAAGAGGCATGCACAATGTAGCTGTTAGTATTTATCATATACCGTGTTGTTCATGTAACTAATTCACAATGAAGGCATGCACAATGTAGCTGTTAGTATTTATCATATACCATGTTGTTCATGTAACTAATTCACAATGAGGCATGCACAATGTAGCTGTTAGTATTTATCATATACCGTGTTGTTCATGTAACTAATTCACAATGAGGCATGCACAATGTAGCTGTTAGTATTTATCATATACCATGTTGTTCATGTAACTAATTCACAATGAGGCATGCACAATGTAGCTGTTAGTATTTATCATATACTGTGTTGTTCATGTAACTAATTCACAATGAGGCATGCACAATGTAGCTGTTAGTATTTATCATATACCGTGTTGTTCATGTAACTAATTCACAATGAGGCATGCACAATGTAGCTGTTAGTATTTATCATATACCGTGTTGTTCATGTAACTAATTCACAAAGAGGCATGCACAATGTAGCTGTTAGTATTTATCATATACCGTGTTGTTCATGTAACTAATTCACAATGAGGCATGCACAATGTAGCTGTTAGTATTTATCATATACCGTGTTGTTCATGTAACTAATTCACAAAGAGGCATGCACAATGTAGCTGTTAGTATTTATCATATACCGTGTTGTTCATGTAACTAATTCACAATAAGGCATGCACAATGTAGCTGTTAGTATTTATCATATACCGTGTTGTTCATGTAACTAATTCACAAAGAGGCATGCACAATGTAGCTGTTAGTATTTATCATATACCATGTTGTTCATGTAACTAATTCACAATGAGGCATGCACAATGTAGCTGTTAGTATTTATCATATACCGTTTTGTTCATGTAACTAATTCACAAAGAGGCATGTACAATGTAGCTGTTAGTATTTATCATATACCATGTTGTTCATGTAACTAATTCACAATGAGGCATGCACAATGTAGCTGTTAGTATTTATCATATACCGTGTTGTTCATGTAACTAATTCACAATGAGGCATGCACAATGTAGCTGGTAGTATTCATTGTACACCGTGTTGTTCATGTAACTAATGCACAATGCACAATCTAGCTGGAAGTATTTATAGTATACCGCAGTGTTCGTGTAACTAATGCACAATGATAAATGGGCAAGGTGGCTGGGGGTATTTATTCTATACCGTGTTGTTCATGTAACTAATGCACAATGAGTTCAAGGATACCATCAAGAGAAACCTGACGCTGAGAGACATTAAGACCAACTCATGGACGCAACTCTCACAGCAGAGAGCTAAATGGAGAGCGGCAGTCAGGTAATGAAAGCAGTCTTTGTCTCATCGCGACCGACAGCATGATGATGATGATGACTGGGCAATATTGATTGGCATCGCACTACTACAATCGATATTGCCATAAAGAATGTGTTAGTTTTATTATTAATTATGCGTTTATGAATCTATTTTATCTTCCACTACGGCCTTAAATGTTGCTAGGACGTAAAGCCTCCTAAATTCACCCCACCACAATGTGGCTCGTTCATAGAACAGCCTGGAGCTTGGCATATACAGTACAACCCTGTTAAACCAAGCTCGGTTAAACCAAACGATCGGTTAATCCAAACTTTTTTTGGCAGCCCAACAAAATACTACAATTTATCATATAAAAAAGTCGCTTAAACCAAAGTCTGTTAATCCAAATTATCGGTTAATCCAAACAAAATTGTCGGATCCCAGGCCACTCTGGTATGGCTAAACCAAACTTTCATGTGGTTATAAGGCCAACTGACATTTTTTACATGATGAATGGTAATAATTTGGCGGGCTGCCGAAAAGATTTGGATTAACCAATTGTTTGGTTTAACTGAGCTTGGTTTAACGGGGTTATACTGTACACACATAAAAAACAATAATCAAAGTGTCCACATACATTGTATATTACATATGCAATACACGCTTATTCAAAGTCAAAGTCAAAGCCAAAGCTCGGTTAAACCAATGATCGGTTAATCCAAACAAATTTCTAGGGTCCCTTCAAGTTTGGTTTAACGGGGTTATACTGTAATAGGATACAGCATAAAACTGGTTTCCTCAATATCAAGATGTATCTGAGTGGGATATCGGGTCATGGTGCCAGCGGCCCAGTCTCCCCGTGGAGCAGCGCTATAAAGTCACCATTACTGCATGCTGTCACACGTAGGTACCTGCACTGACATGACCTTGAATGTTGCTAGGACGTACAAGCCCAGCAAACAGACCAACTTGCTTCTCTGACCGCAGTTGCAGAGCCATCTAAGTAGGTCCCCCCCCCCCCCATCTTCTCAGATTGCTGTTTACTTTCCAGGGCTAGACGTGAAGATAATGTGGAACTGATATGGCGCGCACTGCACAATGATCTAGGTGAGTGAGTGAGTTAGGTGGGTGGGCACCTGAGCAGGTAGGGGCCACCACTGCTTTTTCAAGCCGTCTCATTTTCTCAAGGCGTATTGAAAAACCAAGTCAGTTTACATATAGAATCAAATAGGGATGAGCTGTCACAATCTACAACTTCTTTAATATTGATGAGGGAACCTACTATAATATATAATTAGAAAGAGTTTAAGCAGCTCTTCATAGTTTCTATGAAGAAAATGCTCCCATGAATAGTACGTTCATAATATTCAATTAAAATTACATTAAAATGAAATAATTTGATTTAGGCTATAATATTGCGGTCATTGTATTCTGGAATTAAACATTTTTACTGGTGAACCACCATGGTCTATTCTAGAAACTACTTTTATTAGAATCAAAATCCCAGACATAGTTAATGAGATATAACCAGGAATATGAATAAGTCATGATGTAAAGCATCATATGACTCATATTATGAGTCATTACTCAAATATACACACAGACAGATGGTGTGTTCTTTTAGAAATCTACACAAGGATGGACACTGGAGGTGGGTGTGGGTGTGGAGTGGGATTTATGTCTGTGTGGTATATTCACCACATAGTGTGTATCTGTGTATGTGTATGTACACATATATTTCCATATATACATGTAGTTCTGCGCAGACAAGGAAGACAGTAATGATAATGGCTGACACGGATTTATTCAAACAACAACAATCGGATAATGACATCCCAACAATTGAATCGTATCTGGCTGGGACTAAACGCCCTACCGAGTGGTAATGGTCGGAACGGTAATGGCCGTATCGACCGTCATGCCCACCCCTTGCCTGGCGCCGCAGCGCCATCTGGCGAGTCCAGGTGGCAATAATCAGAACCATATATAGTTGTAGCAACTAGACAACAGAGGGAGACTCTGTGCCGTCATCAGACCAGTTCTCAAGCTCCCAGACCATAAGTCAGGGGAGGGGGAGGAGAGAGAAGGGGGGAGGGGAGTCCATGCCGTCCCTACACCAGGATATAGGATATATCCCAGCTGTAGTTCTGCGCAGACAAGGAAGACAGTAATGATAATGGCTGACATGGATTTATTCAAACAACAACAATCGGATAATGACATCCCAACAATTGAACCATATCAGGCTGGGACTAAACGCCACGGACGCACGCGTCCCCCCAGCCAAACCCTCAAGTGTCAGCGAGGGCCGTCGCGACACGCATATCAGCTAGGATACGCTCCGATAGAGGAGAACATATATAAGCAAATACGGTGTCGGACGACCAATCCCCCCTTGTCTTAATCTCCTCCAGGGGTGCACCCTGCATGGCTAGAAAGGTGCACCCCCCTCTACGGAGAGAATGGGATGAATAATCATCCGGGTTAAGGTCAGAACGATCGGCCAAGTATTTAATTGTTGCTTGGAGTGAAGGATAATCCAAGAAAAACCAGAGTTGCCATCCGGAACTTGGAAGGCCGGAGCGTCATCCACACTGGGGCCTCAGCGAAGTGTCTTCTAACCCAAAAAACAGCGCATAACTGATAGTTAGGAACATAAGCGATCGGAATTAATAATTCCTTCTGTTTAAACTGTATCGTCTTAGACCTTCTGATTGCGATAATCATACCCCAAGGGTAAAACTTAAAGTCCTTTCGTAACAAGACTGAGTCCGAATTAGTAAGCTGGCATTTGCGGAGCAAACCGCGAAAGCCCCTTAGTAAGGCGGCTCTTATGGCCGTGTGGCCAATTGAATCGGTTAGAAAGGAAAACATAGTAATCAACTGTTTAGGAAGTAATGGTGCCGCGCGCCGAACATAGCAACCGAGTTTACGTTTCGCACCACCAAGAACCGTTTTAACATAATGAGAGCTATAATCAATAGGGGAGGTACCCTCTCCCTTGAGAAAAAAATTCAATCCACTTAAATAATTCGTTATAGAGTTATATTTTAGAAATTTGGTTAACCAAGTAATATATAGCGCCACTTGAAGTGGCGGACACGGGGTTGGCATCAGAAGCCCAGCGAAGTCGTCGATGAAACGCATGTACGTCCTAATTTGCATAGAGCGCGTTAAGCGCGAATTGGGAGAGTAGTATTGTGAACGCAAGTCATTCATTTCCTGATGTAGACCTGAAGCGTAAACAAAACGTCGATGAGTTAGGTCTCGAATAGGTGGTTACAACAAAAAGATTTTGACTCATCAGCGGCCAGTATGGTTCGTTTGGCCGAGTTTAGACCACCTACTCAAGGCGTCTGCAATGTTATTTACGTTTGTACTTATCTGAGCCGAACTTATTGAAAATTATAATAACACGAGCACCAGAACAGCTCCTTTATCCAACTCATAATAACCGGGTTTTTTGATTTACCCGAGTTGAGAGCTGTTCGAACTGTACTACTGTCCGTAATAAAAATTACTGATTTATTGTGCCGACTGGAGCACCAACGTTTAGTTGCCGCCATTACCGCACTCATCTCTTTTATGTTAATGTGAGCTGTTGTACTCTGAGTGTCGGGAGCAGTATAGTGGTGGCCGACTTCATCCCGGACGGCCGAAGCGTCGCGAGCGAAAATGCCCAGAACCCAGTCATTATTATGTATCGCACCAAAACCCACTCTAGAAGCGTTGGAATAGACGGAAATCAATGGTGCAAATTTGCCCAAAATTCGGGCATAACCATTAAAGCTTGCAGCAAAAGTTATCCACCAGGAAATTTCCTCTCTAAACAAGGCATTAATACAAAATTTATAATACGGGAGTTTCAAGGTCCTTATCGCGTCGTAAATTCTAGAAGAGAATGAACGACCACCACGTACAACGGAAGCACAATGGGATAATCGCCCGGCTAGGCACTCCAGCTCTCGTCTAGTGGCCTTATGCATCTTTAGGAATGGTTTTAAGGTAGTAATTAATTTGAGTAACTTTTTCTCAGGCAATCGTAATTGAAGGTTAATCGTGTCAATCTCTATCCCTAAGAATACTGTGCATTGCGATGGCGATCTTATTTTCGAATAACTAATAAAGAAACCTAAATGTCTCAATATTCTGTTAATAATTAATAAATTATTAGAACAAACTAGTCTAGAGTGGCCTAAAAAGGCAAAGTCATCAAGATAATTTATAGTACAATAAACACCGCGTCTGGTAGCCGCCCGACTAACAAAGTCCCCTATTTGTGTAAAGATATATGGACTTGACGAAAGTCCCATGGACATGCGGGTGTCAACAAAATATTCGGGTCCACTACCAAAATCCCATAATATACCCTGAAACTGACGACAGCTGGGATGTATTGAAACAGAGCGATAAGCGTTACTGATGTCCGTTACTCCGATATAGTCCGATACTGACATTTTAGCAATTAACGCATCTATCCCTGTATATGAAAATGTTCTACACACATCAGAAACATAATTATTGACACATTCCGTTAGTGGCTTGGAACAATCGACCACCACTCTGTAGTCGTCAGTAGACGATTTTTCAACACAAAAAACATTATGAGTACATGTTGGCGGTTCGGCTACCGGTCTCAAAAACCCTGCAGAAACCTCAATTCTTAACTTATTAGTAAAAAACTTGTACTCCTTCTCGTTCATTTAAAAGTTATTACGGGCCGAATAATGTGTGCTGCAATTGCGGTTAATTATTTGAAAACCAAAGATGAAACCGTGTAACAAAAATTGCCAATTTTGGTCAACTTCGCCCAATAAAAATAGTTCCGAGAACAAGCGACAACATTTCAACTGTGTTAGGCAGTCAGCAATGTAATGTTGATAAGTACAAGTACAAGAACCGAGTAAACATTGATTAGAAACAGTGAAACAAACTGTAAGACAGTCATTGGTATAATTGACTGCAGTAACAAATAACAGTTCGGGCCCAGCGCGGACCGACAACCAGTCAGAGTCTAGAGGTCGCCAATTGGCTATAGTTGGTATTCGGTCATACTTTATTGTCTCCGGTAATTGTTCCGCATTGTCCGACTCAACTAAGATTTTAACCGCCATTTGCCCTGCGGCAACTAACACTGGTTGGGCGGTCGAATAATACGACTGACGCCCTAACGACTCGACTGAACCACGAGCCCGGCATTCATTCGAATGCCGGGCAGGTGTGCTTTCGTCTGTGTCGGAACGGTAATGGCCGTATTGACCGTCACGCCCACCCCTTGCCTGGCGCCGCAGCGCCATCTGGCGAGTCCTGGTGGCAATAATCAGAACCATATATAGTTGTAGCAACTAGACAACAGAGGGAGACTCTGTGCCGTCATCAGACCAGTTCTCAAGCTCCCAGACCATAAGTCAAGGGAGGGGGAGGAGAGAGAAGTGGGGAGGGGAGTCCACGCCGTCCCTACACCAGGATATAGGATATATCCCAGCTATATATATATGGCTTGGTGGTATATTCACCACATAGTTATGTGTTTTCTGTGTATGTGGATATACACATGTAGTGGTCTGCACTGACCTCTCAGGCAAGGAGCCGCATAGACAGGTAGGTGTGGGTAGTGTCTTGATATCAGGGAGCCTAGGTGGTGTAATGGTTAGCACACTGGCCCGGAATGCAAAGAGATGTGGGTTCGAGTCCCACTCTAGGCACAATATTTCCCATTTTCAACACCCCCACAACACTGGTTGCTGTGACCATGATCCTGTAAAGCTATGTGCTGTACAGTTGTTGAACCAACCCTGTGTATATATGTGTAAGTGCACTCACTGCCTGTATGTATGTAATTGTAAGCATTACAAGACTAACAATTTCAGGGGGACGAGTGTAGTGGTCTGCACTGGTAGGCGTGGGTAGTGTGTTGATATCAGGGAGCCTAGGTGGTGTAATGGTTAGCACACTGGCCCGGAATGCAAAGAGATGTGGGTTCGAGTCCTGCTCTAGGCACAATATTTCCCATTTTCAACACCCCCACGACACACATATATTCGTAACCACATATACGTGCTGTATAAGCATTATACAAGTATAATTATCCGTAAACTGATTATCCTTTAATTAACATGCTCTCTGCCTTGCCTGGTGCTGCCACCTGGCCTATTCAGCTGTCATGACTCAGCCTCTTGCCTGTACCACTCGCTTAACAATTTGTATATACCATATATACGTATATATGTGGTTACAAATATATGTGTATATCCACATACACATGTGGTGAACATACCACACAGACAATGCGTATATATATATATATATATATATATACATACACACTCAATGGTACATGTCAGGGCCACCAGGTGGACATGTGCCGAAGGGCTGGTCTACATAGGGACGGGGTGACGGGGTTGGGGATGGATGTGTGTTGGGATATGAAGGAAGGGAGAAGGGGGTAAGGTGCTATACTTTGTTTTGTAGTAGTTGACATTTATATATATATATAAATATACACTAAAACCTCTCTAATTCGACCGATCATGGGACCGACGTAAATGGTCCATTTAGGGAGGTGGGACGTTCAGGAAGGTTTAAAAAAAAAATCATTACAATTGTATTGTATGGGCGGTCATTTGGGACCCAAATAAAGCAATCGATACAGGGGAGTGGTCGATCTGTGGAGGTGGTCGGCTAGAGAGGCTCTCATCATCATCATCATCATGCTGTCGGTCGCGATGCGACAAAGACTGCTTTCATTACTTGACTGCCGCTCTCCATTTAGCTCTCTGCTGTGAGAGTTGCGTCCATGAGTCGGTCTTAATGTCTCTCAGCTTCAGGTTTCTCTTGATGGTATCCCTGAACCGGAGACGGGGTGCCCTCTCTTTCTGTAGCCAGAAGACAGTTGAGAATAGAGGATCTGCTTTGGTAGCCTGTCTGATGACATCCTCATGAGGTGTCCAGTCCACCGGAGATTCTTTTTGATCAGAAGATCTTCCATAGAGGGCAGCCCCATCCGTTCGACTATTTCCTTATTCGTCACTTTGTCCTTCCAGGTTAGCCTCATGATTGAACGCAGATGTCGCATCATGAAGGCATGCAGCTTTTTCACCTGCCGTCTGTACACTGTCCAGGCCTCGGCTCCGTAAAGTAGGGTGGATAGCACGATTGCGCGGTAGATCTTACCTTTGACCCGACTGGACACATGGTGGTTGTTCCAGAGTCTCTGGCGTAGTCAGGCGAAAGATGCGCTAGCCTTGGCCATCCTCCTCTGTATCTCAGCATCAATGCGTCCATCACTTGATATAGTGCTTCCGAGATAGGTGAATTCCGGAACAGAGTTCAGCTTGTTTCCGTCAACCATGATCTCCTCCTCTCGGGTTCTTGTAGAGTTGGGTTGGTACAGCACCTCCGTCTTCTTGATGTTAATTTTCAGGCCAAACTTCTTTGATGCATCGGAGAAAGCGTCCACTATTTTCTGGCTCTCTTCAGCAGAGTGGGCAACCAGTGCACTGTCATCTGCGAATAGTAGCTCTCTCACCAGTATCTGAGTAGTCTTGGTCTTCGCTCTGAAGTGTGCGACATTGAATAGGTCAGCGCTCTGTCTGGACTGTATATAGATGCCATCCCCCATGTCTCGGAAAGCCTCGTCTAGCATCGCTGATAGGAAGATGGAGAAGAGCGTGGGGGCCAGTACACAACCTTGCTTGACCCCATTGGTAACCCCAAACGATTCCGAGACTTCCCCTCCAGCACTAACGTTCGCCATCATTCCTGTATGTAGAGCCTCGATCATAGCTGTGAACTTCTCTGGGCATCCGTACTTCCTCAGCAGCTGCCATAGCCCGGTCCTCCCGACTGCTCTACTGTATATATATACAGGGTGTTTTCTCAGGCGGGGTAGGAGATGCGATGATGGACAGGGAAGAATGAGGGGGGGGGGGGCATGAGGGGGCTACTGGGAGGGGTGTGTGTGGAGGGGGCATGACAAATGATTTATCTCTACTTCCCAGCGAGGTGACATCATTAAAACCCAATTTCGCCGGTGAAATCACAAAAACGCTACCTCCACTGGTGACGTCACCACATGCCACCTCTGTTGGTGACGTCACCAAAATGCCTCCTCCTCTGGTGACGTCACAAAAAGGCTACGTCCACTGGTGATGTCACCAAATGCCACCTCTGTTGGTGACGTCACCAAAATGCCACCTCCTCCGGTGACGTCACCACATGCCACCTCTGCTCGTGATGTCACCAAAATGCCTCCTCCTCTGGTGACGTCACAAAAACGCTACGTCCACTGGTGACATCACCAAATGCCACCTCTGCTGGTGACGTCACGAAAACACCACCTCCTCCGGTGACATCACAACAATGCCACCTTCTCCGGTGACGTCACCAAAAAGCCAGCTACGCCGTTGACGTCACCACAACACCACCTCCTCCGGCGACGTCACCAAAACGGTGCCTCCGTCAGCGACGTCAACAATGCGGCGCCTCCGTCAGCGACGTCAACAAAACGCAACCTCCGCCTTTGACGTCATCAAAACGAAACCTCCGTCGGTGACGCCACCAAACGCCAACTTGCCACTAACCTTTTTTGCATTACCGAATAATTCAATTACAAACCGGAGCAATCTCGGAGAGTTTCCATTTCCATGCGGTGTTGGAGGTGGGGGAGGTGGGTGGGTGGGGTGGAGGAGAGCGGCATTGGAAGGTTTCATCGTGAGTTGTGCATTAGGACAGACACTCCTAATAAAATATAATTATATTCGCAGTGGATGCAATGACAAAATGTAATATGGTCGGTGTGTGTTAATCATGGCAATGGCAACTTTAATGTATTTTAATGGACTGCACTCACACCTAATCGACACTAATGGATTTGAAAAGTTGGTAGGCCTACTTGTTTTTACATTAATATTTCAATATTCACGTGCATTAGATAATCGATTGCTATCTAGCTTCTACCCAAGAGCTATGCAGCCTACATTATGGCAGTTATACATCTGAGACTTTTAACTGATAGCTAAGTACTTTCTAACTGACAGATAAGTAGCTCATAACTGACAGCTTATCAGCTCATAACTGACAGCTAAGTATGATCTGACAGCTACATAACTTCTGATGAACAGCTAAGTAGCTCATAACTGACAGCTAAGTAGCTCATAACTGACAGATAAGTAGCTCATAACTGACAGCTAAGTAGCTCACAACTGACAGCTAAGTAGTTCATAACTGACAGAAAAGTAGTTCATAATTGAGAATTAAGTAGTTCATAACTGACAGCTAAGTAGTTCATAACTGACAGCTAAGTAGCTCATAACTGACATCTAATTAGTTCATAACTGACAGCTAAGTAGCTCATAACTGACAGCTAAGTAGTTCATAACTTAGAGTTAAGTAGCTCACAACTGACAGATGTGTAGCTCATAACTGACAGGTAAGTAGCTCATAATTGAGAGTTAAGTAGCTTATAACTGACAGCTAAGTACTTCATAACTTAGAGTGAAGTAGCTCACAACTGACAGCTAAGTAGCTCATAACTGACAGCTAAGTAGCTCATAACTGACAGGTAAGTAGCTCATACTTGAGAGTTAAGTAGCTTATAACTGACAGGTAAGTAGCTCATAGCTGAGAGCAAGGTAGCTCATAACTGACAGCAAAGTAGCTCATCCCTGACAGCTAAGTAGCTTATAACTGACAGCAAAGTAGCTTATAACTGACAGCTAAGTAGCTCATAACTGACATCTAAGTAGATCATAACTGACTGCTAAGTAGCTCATAACTGACATCAAAGTAGCTCATAATTGAGAGTTAAGTAGATCATATCTGACAGGTAAGTATATCATAACACACAGCTAAGTAGCTCATCACTGACAGCTAAGTAGTTCATAACTGACAGAAAATAGCTTATAACTGACAACTAAGTAACTCGTAACTGACAGCTAAGTAGGTTCTGACCGTAATATAGCGTATTACTGACAAGTAAGTAGCTCTAATTGACAGCTAAGTAACCAGTAGTAAGTTATACTCGTTGATACCTAGCACATTGCTCATTATTACTAGGAAAAGGCAAGGAGCAGTGGAATGAGGAAGACCAATTGTCCGCGATAGACATTCCCCTTGCTTAATCACCAAATAAATATAAAAGAAAAAAACACACACAACAATTCCACCCCAAAAGCAAAACTTCAAGCATATGTTCCTATAATGTCCACACAGCAGACGTCTGTTTGTGAGTGAGCACAAGAGGACAGCACCAGGAGGCAGCACTAGGGGGCAGCACTGGGCATTATCTTTCCGCTGGGAATCCTTTAATCGGGCGGTGAGGGGATGAAGGGCGACCCGCGTTGACAACTGTTTGTGCGCAGACGCAAAAGTAAACCGAATAGACACAATATCTTGGTTAAAATAAATGGTAATAATTTTGATTGAGTGCATTAATTGCATCAAACAGGTGGGGGAACTTACCTCGTTCAAAGAACGTTTTTTTGTGGGAAAATATGTTTATTCTGCTGAATAAGTCACTTTGTCAGCACTGATATCTCATTATGGTAAAAACAAAAAAAGAACTATTTCTTTTCACACATATGGAGGTCGACAGAACCCATCTAATTGCGGGTGTCCTGTCCAATGATTATGCAACTTTCACTCAAATGCTTCTACTGTTGGTATTTCAACCACTTGGTCTGGAACCATTGGTAGTATTACAGTTTAAACTTCATGCACGGTAATGATACGCAACTACAGAGCATTTGGTGGAAGTTGAGTACCATGCATGGTAATATTAAGCAACTACTGGGCATTTGGTGGAAGTTGAGTACCATGCACTGTAATCATAAGCAACTACAGAGAATTTGGTGGAAGTTGAGTACCATGCATGGTAATAATAAGCAACTACAGAGCATTTGGTGGAAGTTGAGTACCATGCACGGTAATGATAAGCAACTACAGAGCATTTGGTGGAAGTTGAGTACATGCACGGTAATATTAAGCAACTACTGGGCATTTGGTGGAAGTTGAGTACCATGCACGGTAATGATAAGCAACTACAGAGCATTTGGTGGAAGTTGAGTACCATGCACGGTAATGATAAGCAACTACTGGGCATTTGGTGGAAGTTGAGTACCATGCATGGTGATAATAAGCAACTACTGGGCATTTGGTGGAAGTTGAGTACCCTGCATGGTAATGATAAGCAACTACAATGGCATTTGGTGGAAGTTGAGTACCATGCACGGTAATAATAAGCAACTACTGGGCATTTGGTGGAAGT